>CM054178.1:7080000-7330000 GCA_028829895.1 Sinotaia quadrata
ATTATTATATGACGTATCACGTTTCCTTAACAAACATTGTTGCGTGACTGTTTAAACGTCAGCAGGTCACCTGAATATATGAATGGGTAATATATGTGCTAATTTAAATAATAAATTGAAACTTTTAAACTCACTTCATAAAATATCGTTTGTTTGTTTTAAAAAGTTGATGTATGCTCTCCCGAAATGTGTATGATCAAATATGCTAAATGAACCGTTGTTATCAACGACCGTGTCCGCGAATACATTTTGTCAAAGTCTGATTTTTAATGAAGAACACTTTCTGTTTCGCTCAGTTTTAGACTAACTTATCTGGTGTGTTTTGAGCTTTGTTTCAGATTGACTTGTTTAGCTCTAATTTAAGCTTAGTTTTAGATGGGCGTGTTGAACACATTGTCGAAAATGTACATTTTTGTAGAAGTCATTGCTCTTTAAAGACGACACGAAGTCAACATCATCTAAGAGATTTTTAGATGAATCTATCTATCTATCTATCTATCTATCTATCTATCTATCTATCTATCTATCTATCTATCTATCTATCTATCTATCTATCTATCTATCTATCTATCTGTCTGTCTGTCTGTCTATCTATCTATCTATCTGAGCCACATGCGAACTTACATTCACACACTTAAATAGTAAGTAGATGTCAAATATAAACATTCTTTAGTTAAAAGTGAAATGTAAATAATTTTTAGAATTTTCCGCGAAATGCATTTCCAAATCCACTTGTCATGTCCATGTAAAACAGATTTATTTGTCCATTTTTTTTAACTAGGCATTGTCATTCGTTTATGTCAGACTTAAAAATATATTTTTTTTAATTTAGAAACCTAGGGAGGGTGCATTATTTACAATTTGAAATTTGAACGATTCCGAGACAGTGTTTTTATAACGACAAGCAAGGCATTTGGCTGTTGATTTTCGCCAAACGTTAGTTGACGTGCACAGGAAACATTTCATGGTTCATTCCCCTTTCCCCGCCTTGACGAAGTATTTTTTGTTGTCGAGAGTTTCCAGCACTAATGTTAGGGACGTGGAAGGCATCAAAGATCGGCCATTTTGATCAAAGAAAATGCCAACTCATATTTTTGTTTGTGTTGTCTTGAGTATTTCTATTTCAGTTTTGATGTGCATGTGTGTGTGTGTGTGTGTGTGTGTGTGTGTGTGTGAATAGTATTTTTCAAGGATTTTCTGTTGTAGTTTTCGATTTGTTTAGTTCATTTGTAGCGTCGTTAATGTTCTCCTGTTGTTACAATTCTGAGCGCCGTGTCGTGTGTTTTTGAGCCATAACGATGCATGTCTTGAAGAATTATTGGCGCGGATAGATTGAAAGAAGATTAAAGAAAATGCTATGGAAAATGTAAAGGGGTGTGTGTGTGTGTGTGTGTGTGTGTGTGTGTGTGTGTGTGTGTGTGTGCTTTTTGATAGGATATGAAGCACACTCAAAATATTAATGATTTTACAATTAAAGTGTGTAGCCATTGTGATAGACATGATTGAAGTCCTAGTGCTTATCGAGACGTGGTAATTGGATTGGCTGAGATTACTAGTAGACATGGCAATTTTCATTTGATTGGCTGAGATTACTAGTAGACATGGCAATTTTCATTTGATTGGCTGAGATTACTAGTAGACATGGTAATTTTCATTTGACTGGCTGAGATTACTAGTAGACATGGTAATTTTCATTTGACTGGCTGAGATTACTAGTAGACATGGTAATTTTCATTTGATTGGCTAAGATTACTAGTAGACATGGTAATTTCATTTGATTGGCTAAGATTACTAGCAGACATGTGCAAACCAGATATGGCATCAAGCTTTTCTCTGAAACTCTCTACATTCGCTCCTCAGCCACTTCTCACAAAAGCAAGATTATCTGCTGCCATACCTTCTGACGAAATATTCGCCTGCCCTTGTTATTATATAAAAAAGTATGATACATAACATATTATATGGCTAAACAGAACACATGAATTCACGCCTTTAAAGTATTTCCAAAGAATATCTATGCGTTCAAAAATTGACGTGTATGATGTAATTTGGAATTACGGGTTGAGAGGTCTTAGCTTTGACAAGCGTGTCGGGTTAAGTCGTGACAAACATGTTGGGGTAAGTCGTGACAAACATGTTGGGGTAAGTCGTGACAAACATGTTGGGGTAAGTCGTGACAAACGTGGGGGGGGGGTTAAGTTAGGTGCTCTTAAAAGAAACCTTTAAACGCAATCAAAGCTTGTTTTCTTCATTTAGCAATATTTATTTATAGCAGTTTGCCGACTAACATGCTTTATTCTTTTGATGACTGTCCCTATCTATTTTTCCTTTCTCGCATTTATTGATTTAATATTTGTGGCAATTTTATAAGTACATTCCTGAGTTGCTTTGTTCAAAACTTCACAGTAAAACTTAAGATCAAAGATTTTGCCAAGGAATATAGGAGAGATACTCCACCCCGTGAATTTTTACAGTTATACTCTCCAGGCAATGGTCCGCATACTTTTCTACCCAGGTCAAGGAGTACGTACGTTTCTGAGTTCTGTGGCTCATGGACTTTGTTGTAGTTACACAGGTTCCGAGTTCTGTGGCTCATGGACTTTGTTGCAGCTACAAAGGTTCCGGGTTCTGTGGATCATGGAATTTCTTGTAGCTACAAAGGTTCTGACTTCTCTGGCTCATGGACTTTGTTGTAGCTACAAAGGTTCAGAGTTCTGTGTGGCTCATGAACTTTGTTGTAGCTACAAAGGTTCATAGTTCTGTGGCTCATGAACTTTCTTGTAGTCACACAGGTTCCGAGTTCTGTGGCTCATGGACTTTGTTGTAGCTACAAAGGCTCCGGGTTCTGTGGCTCATGAACTTTGTTGTAGCTACAAAGGTTTCGAGTTCTGTGGCTCATGAACTTTGTTGTAGCTACAAAGGTTTCGAGTTCTGTGGCTCATGAACTTTGTTGTAGCTACAAAACTTAGCTACAAAGTTTCTGATTGTGTTTTCAATTCGTAGACCAAGTGTAGTGCAAAGTTTCCAATTCTGTAGCTAATATAGTCTAGTTTGTAGCGATAATATTTCTTAGTTTTGCAATTCTTGGACTACTTTATAGCGATAACAGTTCTAAGTTTTGCAGTTTTTGGACTATTTTGTAGCGATAATAGTTCTTATTTATGCACTTCACTGACTGATTTGTAACTACAAAAGTTCTTATTTCTGAAGTTCATGACAACATTGTAACTACAAAAGTTCTCATTTTTGCAGTTCAGGACAACATTGTAACTACAAAAGTTCTCATTTCTGTAGTTCATGACCACATTGTAACTACAAAAGTTTTCATTTCTACAGTTCAAGGACCACATTTGTTGTTATACAGTTAAATAGTTAATTAGGATGAGGGCAGCTGACTGGCACTAAGTGTGCCGCTGTTGGGAGAATTGTAGATGATGATAGACAGAGTGGAGTGTGGTTGATAGAAAAGTTGAAGAGGGGTGATAATGAAGGGTGGCCGGTGGATCTTTGGCATTCATTGTCTGGCCGGCAGAGGCATGCAGTAGCCCGGTTGTCCGTGGACTAATAACATAGTGTCTGACGCTGTCCCCGGTGTGAAGGGGAGAGGGTGGGTGGGGGTATCTTACAGAGGCCAAGCTAATGCCACACCGGGTCTACACCTTGTGAGTACACGCGCCCGGGATTTTCAACCCCTTGTTCATCTCACTTGTGTTTTTGTCGTCGTGGTTGTTGCTGTTGTTGGTCCCCGGTGTTGTCCTTCGGGATATGCTTAGACAGGTGCTGGAGATAGTAGAGGTGGTTCAGAATTAACTGAATCATGTTCGCAATGGGGATGGTTAAAAATATCCCCATTACGGATAATGCGTCCATCCGATCTGCTATTGTCTTCTGCACTTTTGCTGTTGTGTTAATGGTGTTTTATGTCTTGTTTCAGTTCGTTGTACTTCACTATCCGATCGGATCGGAAGTGTCGGATGTATGTGGGTTGTCTTCTTCTATTTTTCTTTTATCTTGATGTCTTCGCTATGTGTTCATTTTTATCCTTGTCGGATGCGTGTGGGTTGTCTTCTTCTATTTTTCTTTTATCTTCGTGTCTTCACTATCTGATCGCTTTTGTCCTTGTCGGATGTGTGTGGGTTGCCTTCTTCTATTTTTCTTTTATCAGGTGTCTTCACTATGTGGTTTTCGACTGCCGGTGTTAGTTTGGTCGGCGAGGGTGCTGGCTCAGACAAGTTTGAAAGAGGAGGAGCTTCAACAACAACTACTACAAATAAAAGCTTTATTCCCCAGTCTTAAAGATTATTCTATGTATGATTTTATTGCAACAACAAATCATTTGTTACTTTCAAAAAATTATAAAAAGCGTGCCACTTAACAAAATAAAAATATATTAAAAAGTAGATATTGAATTTTTACAGGTCAAAATAAAAATAATTTAGTGCTGAAAATTACTGTCATTATGTGATCGTGGGGGACATTACACCTAGCTAAAGATAATGAAATTCCAGCATGGGCCAATGTATACAACACGGACATAATTATGAAGACTATCGCTGAAATCTGTACCGACTTATTCAAACGCGCATGCGTGTTATCTCGTACACTCCGATCCGGGGATTTAACTCTTTTTACCTTGAAGAATCACGTGACAACAATCGACATCATTAGGCAGACCCATTGTGTTTTCTGACAAGCTGCTCTTTCGGTGTCAGAAGGCAGCTGTCCAGGACGAAACGACAGAAAGAAAACGAGACGAAGAAAAGAAAAGCACAGTCAGTGTGGCGCTTATCCGCTAAGTGGTCGATTGCTTAATGTCTCGAATTCGATTTGCGTTCAAAAATGGAACAAATATGCCGACTGTTTTCTGCCTCGTGCAAATGACCTTTTCGATAAGACGTTTGCTCTTTAACTCGACTATCGATACGGCCAACATATTTGAAAAAACACAGGAAGAACAAAAGGATAAAAATCCGGAAAGAGGGGGGGGGGGGAGAATATGGCCGAAGTGCCTTCTTGCAAATGATCTAGCGAAACCATCGCATTTATGTAAATCTCTGTCATATTGTATATTGATTGGTGGAAAATTATATTGAACTGCTGAAGTAATGAATCATGGATGTGCGTGAGTAAATGTTGCGTGTGTGTGTGTGTGTGTGTGTGTGTGTGATTGGGTGTGGGTGGGTAAGAGAGGAGAGGGGAGAGGGAGGAAGAGAACGGAATGGATGGGTGCAACGAATGAGAACAAAATCATTGAAGACAAATAAAGAGTGTGCAAGAGAAAATTGACTTCTATCGAATTCTATCTCTCTTTTCAACATCTTTTTACTTTTATCTTGTCTAAGAGCTATGAGTGTTTTCTTTTCTTTCTTTTTTTTTGACATCCGCACACTAGTTTAATTTAATTCTAAAATTCCTACGAGGTTATAACGAGTTCAAACGAATACTTACTGGATTTTATATCTTATGTATGAAATATTCTTTTATACTCCATGTTCCAGTGTTTGGTGCTTAGGAAAGGTCACAAAAACAAGAACTTTAATTAGAGTTATTTTGCACTGCGGTAACCACAGAAATACATGTACACATATCTGTTTGTTGTCCACTCTGTATATGACATTTGTGGCTTGTCAGTCGTCAAGATGGAGGAAAAAAAATGCAGTTTGAAAAGTCGAATTGGCCGTTGAATCGCTCACGGCTGCTTGTCATCACGATACTTAAAATGTGACATGTTTAATTGGGTCAGCAAACCGCGTTTAAATATCACCTTTGCTCTTCCGAGCTGACGGAAGACCAAAGGTGAGACAGGACCGACCGTTCGACGTGTGCACGATCTCATTTCACCACTGAAAGATGGGTGCGCTTACACAGATGTATCCAATGCGCACAAACCAGCACACCTATAACGCGCGTAGTGATTTACAACTTGCAAGCGCGTGCAAAGATCCTCGAACCGCTGTGTCTAAAAGTTCCAAAACTGCAACCCACCTCTCCGTTTCTTCATTTTTTTTTTTTACTACTTTCGTGAAGTATATACGTATTTTTATCCCCGGGCCTTTGTCTTAGTACAGCGCTTCTCGATTGGTTGGGGGGAGGGGGGGGGGGCTTGCAGTGCGAGCAGCTTTTGCCGGGGGTGCGAGAATTCATCGTTGGAAAAATAAGGAAAAGTTTAATTTGTACAAAATCTTAGTTTACTTTAAAACAAGGGGGTGCGAGATCGGCTTCGTCAGTCCCCCGGGCGGGGGTGGGGGATGGGGGTGAAAAATGAATCGGGAAGTGCTGTCATACCATGTGGAAAGCGACCTTGTCATAAGCATAAAGTTTTGCCCTAATCGACTTGTATCCTGTGTGAATAAAATACATTATCTTAAATTACGAATTCCAAACTATTAATAATTATGAAATAGTGTTAATTAGAATATTTGCATTTATAGAACTTGTAGCATGCTCAGAATAATTTTGATTAAAATTGATAAGTATCAAATAGGCAGGATGCTTTCATTTATATATTATTCAGTGTGTGTATACACTTAAGACATAAATATACGCTTTTAAAAAATTACTATAGCTAAGGATTAGATGTTAATTAGTCGCCCTTGTGATTTCTTTACTGCGCACTTAAATCGAAAAGAAAAAGAAGCTAGAGGGAGACCAAACGTTAAAGAAACATTTAGGCAGAAATAGACATCAAAGAAAATGAATATATTAACGTAAAAGATTTAGGGTGGTAATAGTCATTACTGGACGAAGATATTAATTTCCTTAAGTTTTCCCGGCATTGCGGTTGTTGCTATAAAAAGACACAGCGCCTGACAAAGATCGACTGAATTTAAATTAAGAAGAGCTGAAACGAGACTTGGCGAAACAAAATTTGTGGCAGCGTCACGCAAGAGCGCACAGCTGCAATCCAAGAGTATTTTCAGCATAGAGAAAAGGCCACAAGAATGTCAATAGGTGTCTGCCGACCGTTAGATGTCGCTCCGAACAAAGGAGATAAAAATTAATAGTGATAATTTGTTATTTGGGTCCAAACAAAGAAACTGAGAAGGAGAGATATCCATGTCAAGGGAAATATTGGTAAACGCAGGCAAAAACAATGAGAAAGTGCATGCTCACGTGACATACATGCGTACACGTGATCACATGCGGCACACTTCCACACACAGAAACACAAACATGGAGTATCAACGAACGCACGTACGCAGATCTATCCTACTCAACCACATCAACTACCCCCACACCAAGTTACGCACGGCGCCCGCATGTTTCAACACAAGCATACAACTCATATTCGCTCACCCCACTCAACTGCAACATCTAAAATGGCTTACGGCAAAGATTACTTAACTTTTGGTAGTAAGATGTAGCAATCAAATTCAGGAGTTGGTGGCGACGTAAATTCCAGCCACTATAAATGTAGTTAATTCTGGATTGGTTATAAATGGCTGGTTCATTATTACACTGTTGCTAGAAGACAAGAGAACGATATAAAATGTAAGAGCCGTGCTGTCTCATGTTGATTGACCACTAGTGGTTAATGGAGCCATAAGTCTCAAATCTTCTTGTCTGATGGCCTTGGCTTGTATGAATTTCTGGCCTAGAATGTGATAGCTGTAGTTCTATGTTTGTGATGTACGGTATGATAGCCACAGTTGTGCCTGCTTCCGGTCTTCAGTGCGATAGTCTTAGTTTGATAGCCATGGTTGTGTAGTTTCCGGTCTTCAGTGCGATAGTCTTAGTCTGATAGCCATGGTTGTGTAGTTTCCGGTCTTCAGTGCGATAGTCTTAGTAGTGTATGTCCTGATCTTAAGTCTGATAGCCGTGTTTGTGTATGTTTCCGAGCTTATGTACAAAAGCTAAGGTGGGATATGTTTCTGAACTAAAGTATTTCAGCATTTGTAGCACACGTTTGCGCATTAAATTGCATTTAACCAGTCCATTCGTAAATACAGATGCTAAAAGTCACCAGTCCATACGTAAATACAAACGTTAAAAATCCCTGATATTACTCACCTGACTCAATCCCTGATATTACACACCTGACTCAATCCTTGATATTACACACTTTACCCAATCCTGATATTACACACCTGACTCAATATTTGATATTACACACCTGACTCTACTTGATATTACACACCTGACTCTTGCATTAGACCGATGATTGTCACGTAGTTGAGTTGGAGGACATCATCAATGGACGAGAAGGCATTGTGCGAGTAATAACGACACGACGGGTTCATCTCTATTGACTACAACAGAGCTACAACACAATCTATAATCGACCAGATGGACACACACACACACAAAAAATCAGTTAAACAAACATTAAATTTGGGACAGTAAATAGATGGTCTCGGTTGACTTGTGTTTTCGGAAATTGAATTCTATTGTTCTCATTTCATTTTATTATTTAATCTTCTTTGTCTTTTTATCTTGAACCCATATTTTGGTTAAACTGTGACTGAGAAGAGGTGGCTGGGAGTTCTGATCTGGAAATATGTTAATGTTATATAAGTCATTAATTAATCAAAGGGAAAGATAAGGTTGCCAACTCAAGACACGTCAGCTAATTTGTCTGTCACTATGTTAGATAATGACAGATCCCAAAGAACAGATCTATTATAGAGATTGAAGGACAGATTTGGCTGCATGGGCTGTTGTCATTATTAGAGCTAATATATTTCATGATTAATAATTCTGAGTCTATTACTGCGACAGGATCATTAAATAAAACCCGGCACGTGACAGTCATATACAAAGAGAGTAACGGTCTATCTCCTCAGACTTTAATAGAACTTTTGACTCCGTAAAAAAAGTAAAGAAAAACAACAGCCAAAGGACAAGAGAGGAACCTTGTATTTATAATTTGAATGGTGAGTAACAAAATACAAATAATAATAAATAATAATAATAATCACACAAAACGAAAATCATGAAAATCTCAAATGATTCCAAATGTAGACTCTGCTCATCCGTGGATGAGACAACAAAGCAACTATTTGGATGTCAGATTCTGGCTGGAACATAATACATCAAACGACACAATGAAGTGGCAAAACACAAGAAATCTGTGTGGAACTATGGTATAAAAACCCCAGAAAGAGCATGTATGCATCAACCAGATACAGTCACTGAAAAAGAAGTCAAAATACTGTGGGACTTCGAGATAAGAACAGATCGGGTGATTCCTGCACAAAGACCAGACATTGTAGTTCTCAACAATCATTGATGTCGCTGTTCCAAATGATAGAAACATAAAAACAAAGAAAAAATACCAAGACCTCCGATTAGAAATTCAGAGACTGGAATGTAAAAGCAGAATTGATAGATAGGATAGGATTCATGGGGAACATAATATCCGAAATGGAAGGCTATCTGAATAAACTCCATGGAAGCTACAGACTCGCCCCACTACTCAAAGCTGCGCTCCTCGGAAATGCCCACCACACCAACTTACGCACGGCGACCGCATGTTTCAACACAAGCATACAACTCATATTCGCTCACCCCAAACCTTGGATCTTCCAGAATCTTGGTAAGATTCCAAGGCCTTGGATCACAACCGACACTCAAACAGGCGTCGTGGAAAGAGGCATACTACTACTACTACTACTACTAATACTAATAATAATACTATGTCTAATAACAGCAAATACGAACATCTGTGTGTATGTGCGTGTGTTTGAGATAGATGGTGAGAGACAGATAAACAGATAGACGGAGATTGACACCCGGAAAGAGAGAGAGAAATAAAGAAAGGGTAAAACATATGTAACATACTCCATACATCAACAATAAGATATGTTTAGTAAGATAGCACAACAGACAAGTTTTGTAAGAATGCAGGACACAAGTTTTATAAGAATGCAGGACACACGTTTTATAAGAATGAAGGACACAAGTTTTATAAGAATACAGGACACAAGTTTTGTAAAAATACAGGACACAAGTTTTATAAGAATGAAGGACACAAGTTTTATAAGAATACAGGACACAAGTTTTGTAAAAATACAGGACACAAGTTTTATAAGAATGAAGGACACAAGTTTTATAAGAATACAGGACACAAGTTTTATAAGAATGAAGGATTCCAGTTTTATAAGAATACAGGACACAAGTTTTATAAGATAGCACGACAGACACGTTTTATAAGAATGCATGACATACGTTTTATAAGAAAGATAGTGAGAAAGCATGACACACGTTTTATAAGAAAGATAGTGAGAAAGCATGACACACGTTTTATAAGAAAGATAGTGAGATAGCATGACACACGTTTTATAAGAAAGATAGTGAGATAGCATGACACACGTTTTATAAGAAAGATAGTGAGATAGCATGACACACGTTTTATAAGAAAGATAGTGAGATAGCATGACACACGTTTTATAAGAAAGATAGTGAGATAGCATGACACACGTTTTATAAGAAAGATAGTGAGATAGCATGACACACGTTTTATAAGAAAGATAGTGAGATAGCATGACACACGTTTTATAAGAAAGATAGTGAGATAGCATGACACACGTTTTATAAGAAAGATAGTGAGATAGCATGACACACGTTTTATAAGAAAGATAGTGAGATAGCATGACACACGTTTTATAAGAAAGATAGTGAGATAGCATGACACACGTTTTATAAGAAAGATAGTGAGATAACATGACACTCGTTTTATAACATAGACTACAAGATCTTTTCTAAGGAAATGATGGTATGATTTTGCAGTGGCTTTTTTACTGTCATCATTATTTCTATATTCAAAATTTCATCTTGAAAGATCATCATATAATTCTTAAATCATAAAGCAATATAAATTAGCAGTGTTTTCATTTACAGAGATTGCTTAATGAGTGGACACACACACACACACACACACACACACACACACACACACACACACACACACACACACACACACACACACACCTATATATCCGGCAAATAAGAATGTAAACGCGATAATAACTATTCACTATTTTCACTTTTTTTTTTTTAAATTCAAAGAGTTTTTCTCTCAGCAAGAACTTTTGAGACAACAGAGAAAAAAACCAACACAACACATCAGATTGATAAGATGTCAGGTTCTTTAGTGGTGGTGAACAGCACGAAATTAATCGACTGTCATCTGTTGTTGTTGGCCCAAGTTAGCATGGCGCCTAACTACGCGATTAAATTGGGAGCGACTATCTGTGTCCTGCTGGAGGCCGAGGTCAAGTGTCGCCTTGGAGCTCGCGTCAGATGTGACTCTCTTACAATGAAGTCAATAAACAAGGATCAGCTCAGTGCTGCCAAAGTTAAAAACGTTACCTAAGGCGCGCGTGACTCAAGTCAGCTGTCATTATCTGAGGTTGCCTCTCGAAGATTTGGGTCTGTTTTGTTTTTGTTTTGCTTCCATTTGTGTGTGTGGAGGTTCATCCACTCGCTCCCACTTTTGATAGAAACAGCAACATTTGCGTTCCAAAACCTTGTCGATACGATTTCTTCATTTGTAATATATACACTCGGGGTGGGGGGCAGAGATAAATAGATAGATATATAGTAAGATAAATAGTTTGATAGAGATAATTCGATCAATAGGAAAATGGAGATATATTTTGGTAGATAGTAATAAAGAGATAGGCAATATATTCAAAGATCAACACGTAGAAAGAGAGAAATCAACAATGATTGGGTAGAGAGGTATTTTTAAAAGTATGTAAAATGCCTAGATACATAGATAAATATATATCTATAAAGAGAGAATGAAAGATAGATATGAACAGTTAGACTAATAAGTGCGAGGGATGTTACAAAAATAAATTCAATTGCCCTTCAACTTTTTTGCGATGTTGGGGACCTTTACCAACATTATAAGAACTGTACCAGCAATGCTGAACTCATGAAGAACCTCACTAAAAGCTCCGAAATTACCCAGAACCTCACGAAAACCTCCGAAATTATCCAGAACCTCATAAAAATGTCCGAAATTACCCAGAACCTCACAAACAACCTCCGAATTTACTCATAAATTTACCAAAACCTCCGAATTAACACAGAACCTCATTAAAACCTCCAAATTTACACATAACCTCACTAAAATCTCCAAATTTACTCATGGCCCCATTAAAACCTCCGAATATACTCTTAACTTTACTAAAACCTCCGAATTTAAACAGAAACTTCCTAACCACGTAAAGTTCACGCACGGCCTCAGTCACAATAGTGTACCGCACGCACAGTCATACTAACCACGGTTAGCTCACACATTACTAACCACGTAAAGTTCACGCACAGCCTCAGTCACAATAGTGTACCGCATGCACAGTCATACTAACCACGGTTAGCTCACACATTACTAACCATTCTCTAACAATACATACAGGTTCACATACATAGTCGTACTAAGCACGGTGAGCTCACACATAACTTTACTAACCACGACGAGCTCACACATAACTTTACTAACCACGGTGAGCTCACACATAACTTTACTAACCACGACGAGCTCACACATAATTTTATTAACCACGGTGAGTTCACACATATCTTTACTAACCACTGTGAACTCACACATGAATTTACTGACAACACTGATGTTACATACAGAAAAGTAACTAATTTCAGAAAACTGTGTGACTAGAATTCACACATGAACTTACTGACAAAACTGATGTTACATACAGAAAAGTAACTAATTTTCAGAAAACTGTGTGACTAGAATTCACACATGAACGTACTGACAAAACTCTGAACAAATACGTCAGACTCACAGTGCATATTCTGATACTAGAAATGACGTAATTTGATGATAATGCTCCATATCTAACAGTTTTCTTTATTTGGGGCCATCAGCTTACTCTGTGTTCAAATAACGACAATTTTTAAAATTTACCTTAGTAGTGGTAACTGTGATTGACGTATTTGTAATAATTACTTGTCTGGCAATAAAATAAAATTCATACATGCACCTTGAAAAATTATTTTTAAAAAATACATATTGATAAAAACTGATGAGAATATCAACAGATTGTAACTGATTTGATGAGCAGATAGACATATGAATGTTTCAAGAAAGAAAGAAAGAAGGAAGGAAGGAAGGAAGGGAAGGAAGGAAGGAAGGAAGGAAGGAAGGAAGGAAGGAAGGAAGGAAGGAAGGAAGGAAGGAAGGAAGGAAGTGAAAATATATAAAATTACATTGCTTAATATTAAATTAAATTTCCATTAAAAAATCTATTATTAATCACACTATCTTCCATCATCTCCACTCAGACACATATCACTCCTTCCCTTTTAATAAATCTCCAGTTAATTGCTTTTACAACCTGGGCGATATGTGACATTATACTTTCATTAATGACGACAAAAACGAAAATAACTATTGTTTACGCTATTTTTCTTTCCTTACGACTTGCAGTTAATACAAATCACCTTGTTTGCAGTCATAAAATCCGCTCATAGAAGTATTATTTACCCCAGGGACCGAAAGAAAATACGTGTACATTGCCCAGTCTTTTCCAATTTCCTTTGATAAATACTCACGTTCCATTTCGTTGTAATGATTGATGGGGTATAGCCAGGTGTGTACAGTGGGTATCGGGTTTTTTAAATCTAGCGTTTCATATGGAGGCTCGCTCTTTACCTTTAAGCACCTATAATGAAAGCCTCTCGGGAGTAAAAGCAGACATAATTTGTTTGATTGGTGAACTGTTAACAAGATAACATTTATCGTAATTTACTAAGAACTGTTAATAGAAATAATTTCAATTGAATAATGATAATAAGCAGAAAAAATCTTTAATTGACTAAGAACTGTTAATAGAAATATATTTCAATTGAATAATGATAATAAGCAGAAAAAATCTTTAATTGACCAAGAATTTTAAACTGACAAACCCCAAATA
Organism: Sinotaia quadrata; assembly: GCA_028829895.1. Classification (NCBI taxonomy): domain Eukaryota; kingdom Metazoa; phylum Mollusca; class Gastropoda; order Architaenioglossa; family Viviparidae; genus Sinotaia; species Sinotaia quadrata. Next base: position 7,093,884 of record CM054178.1, read on the forward strand.
TTATGATGAAGACTTGTTTGCAGGAAAACACACTTTTATTTCATTGATGAATGTGTAGGAAACAAAATTTATCTTCAACTGCTGAAGTACTGATTGACAGGAAAAAACATCGTCATTAATTACTGAAGTACTGATTGACAGGAAAAAACATCGTCATTAATTGCTGAAGTATGATTGACAGGAGAAAACATCGTCATTAATTGCTGAAGTACTGATTGACAGGAGAAAACATCGTCATTAATTGCGAAAGTACTTTGTGTAGGAAAAATATCTCATCCCTAATTTACTGACGTACTTCCTGTTAGAATAAAGCACCTTATCTTTAACTGCTGAAAATGTTTGTAGAAATAAAACGCCTTATCTTTATTTGCTGAAGAATGTTTGTAGAAATAAAACACCATATCTTTATTTGCTGAAGAATGTTTGTAGAAATAAAACACCATATCTTTATTTGCTGAAGAATGTTTGTAGAAATAAAACACCATATCTTTATTTGCTGAAGAATGTTTGTAGAAATAAAACACCGTATCTTTAAGTGCTGAAGTACTGTTACACAACATATTCACAAATTTTACTTCAATCATTGATTAACTCAATCGGAAAATAAACATAAAAATTGAAGAATAGTTGCTAACATAATAAGAATGATTTTAATTAATGAATAACTATTTACAAATGATTTTATTAATCTTTAATTGATTAAAAAAAACTTTGCAGGAAAACCCATAGACCTTTAATTAAAGAAGAACTTTTATATATGAAAATAATCTTATCTTTAATTGATAATGAAGCACAGAGAAGTGAATTTAAACTGTTTACCTTAGGAGTTACATCATCAAAATTGGGAACAACATACTGCTTAAATTACAGATCACCTAAAGGGAAGACAACTTTCAGCCATTGAACCAGATTATTTATTTCCCTTTTCTTTGTGTCTGATGTAATCTTTTAATGTTTTCTAGTTGTGGGAAATGTTCTAAGTATTTTCTATTAAGAAATGAATTAAACAACTGTTTTAAATTTGTCGACCGAATGTTTTAAAACTTTTTTTTTTTTTTTTACTACCTAAATGCCTTGGACATGGAAGTAATGCTTACCGCTTAATCCATTTATATTGTGGCAACTGAATTCGAGAAGTCTATACAGGAAGAGGAAAATGGAGCCAGAAACATCATCTGAACTGGTCGTATCTTATACTGGGGATAGGGGTGCTGATGCAAATCTAACAGATGTCAATGTAAAGTCAAGACTCACCCAACGGCTCAGTATACCGCTGTTTTCGTCATGAAAAATTCGCTATAATTATAAGAAGGAACAATTATACATGCGTTATGCAGAACAAACCATTATGCACGGTATACAGTAAAACGAAGAATAATCCATTACGTAGTGTCACGAATGACAATTAGTGAGAGGAAAAGAGAGGCGATAAGTGTAAATATATAAGTCTCTATTTGTGTATCAGTAAGTGTGATACAAATGTTGATAAGTACGATGGAAGTGTTGCTAAGAGAAAAATAACTAACGTTGGCTAGCAGTGACATTTTAAAAAATTTAAGAGGTAAGATGTTGATAAATGTGGTGTAAAGATTTTGATAAGTGTGATATTAAGGTGGTGTGGTGATGAGTTGAATATACACGAATGTTGATAAATGTGATGTAAAGATGTCGATAAATGTGATATTAAGATGGTGATGAGTGCGAATACACGAATGTTGATAAGTATGATACAAAGATGTTGCAAAGTGTGATTCAAGGATATAGGTAAGAGTTATATAATTGTTAACAGATGTTATACCACTCTTGGTGTAATATACCTAGTATATATGTTTGAAGTGTGAAACAACTTTTGATAAGTATGATGTACTTTTGATATGTGTGACATAAATGTTGGTAAGTTTGATTCATATTTTGGTAAACGTGAAAATATTTTGGTACGTGGGTTAGAAGTGTTGGGATAAACTGTTAATACGTGTGAAACAAGTGTTGGTGTACATTATACAAGCATTAGTAAGTGATATGCAAATGTTGGTAATGTGGTGCACTTTGTGATAAAGAGACAAGTGTAATACAAATGTTGATAATGTGGTGCACTTTGTGGTAAAGAGAAGATTGTTGACAAGTGTGATACAAATGTTGATAATGTGGTGCACTTTGTGGTAAAGAGAAGATCGTTGACAAGTGTGATACAAATGTTGGTGATGTGGTGCACTTTGTGGTAAAGAGAAGATTGTTGACAAGTGTGATACAAATGTTGGTAATGTGGTGCACTTTGTGGTAAAGAGAAGATTGTTGACAAGTGTGATACAAATGTTGGTAATGTGGTGCACTTTGTGGTAAAGAGAAGATTGTTGACAAGTGTGATACAAATGTTGGTAATTTGGTGCACTTTGTGGTAAAGAGAAGATTGTTGACAAGTGTGATACAAATGTTGGTAATGTGGTGCACTTTGTGGTAAAGAGAAGATTGTTGACAAGTGTGATACAAATGTTGGTAATGTGGTGCACTTTGTGGTAAAGAGAAGACTGTTGACAAGTGTGATACAAATGTTGGTGCTTGAGAATAAAGTGCTGGCAAGTGTGGTAGCTGTTGGTAAATATAATAGAAGCAATGGTAAGTGCGATACAGGTGTTCGTAAGTGTGTTACAAGTGTTGGTGTGTTGCAAGCGTTGGTAAGTGTGTTACAAATGTTGGTAAGGAAAGTGCACAACTATTCGTAAGTGTGGTGCTAGTGTTCGCAAGTGTGGTGCTAGTGTTCGCAAGTGTGGTGCTAGTGTTCGCAAGTGTGGTGCTAGTGTTCGCAAGTGTGGTGCTAAGCGTTAGTGAGCGTGGTGCCAGCGTTGATAAGTGCGGTTCAGCCTCATGAACCGAACATACTCCAGGCCTTTCGTTGGACGGTTGTCTACCCTTTCACCCGCTCATTAGCTCAGTGAGTTGTTTACACTCTTTTGCCACTGTCTGATCTGACACTTTCTTGCTTGAATCGATCTGTCTTACCGTAAATGATCACATCAGAGTGCTTGATTCAACTTGGAAGTGGCTTGCCTTACTTTTATGCACTTCAAGGAAGGCATTCCTCTTCTATCTATCTATCTATCTATTTATCTATCTATCTATCTATCTATCTATCTATCTATCTATCTATCTATCTATCTATCTATCTATCTATCTATCTATCTATCTATCTATCTATCTATCTATCTATCTATCTATCTATCTATCTATCTATCTATCTATCTATCTATCTGTCTGTCTGTCTGTCTATTTATCTATCTATCTATCTACCTTTGTCGTTTTGTCTGTATATCTATTTATTAATAAATAGAAGCGTGTATATACATATATAATTCTAATTTTTAAACATTATAACTAACACGTTTTAAATTTGAAATATCTTCAAGGATTGTATACAATGCATTTTAATGTATATGGCATAAATACAAGCACACAACTTCTATACTGATATCATTTTAATGCGTGATGATTTATTTGTATGATTACTGTAACAGAGGATCGTGTAGAGTCAAGTTGAAATTATAATTATTCATAGCGCTGATTTATTGTAGATAGTTCTACCACCCACGCCTCTAAGTTGTTCAATACCCAGACCCACACCCACACAAACAGATGTAAAAATACGGTAATAATAAAAGGAGTACTAGTGACATGAAAACAACTGCATAGCAACACAAGAAATGCAACAACATCTCAACATTCAAGAGCAACACAATGAACAGCCACCACAGCCATTTCTTGTCCTATGTACAAACTTGCAAGAGTGGAAAATGTTAACAGGTCAGGAGGCCAGCCATTAGTCCACCGTCTTCCAGCAGGATCACCACTTCAACAAACGTCATAAATCTTTCCAATCTAATCTCTGTTTTCTCTGCTTATGTTTATTTATTTAGTTCTTTAGTTCCAAATTCCAGTGGTTCGCGTTCCAAGTCATTGTAATCCAGACCCCCGGGAGGTCTGCGAGATGGCGAAGTGTTAAGACCGTCTATTGTTCACCAAAGTTTTATCTGAACACAAAAGCGTAAAAGAGAAATGGACGATCGTGTTGGGGGCGAAGATTGTGGTAGTGGGACAGAAATTGATAGATTGCTTTATCTTTTTCTCCTGTGAATCACAAACCACTCAGTATCCTCGCCTCTGTCTGCAAACTGTACACATCGCTCTTCTCCACCCCAATCCTCACTTGTGTGTGTGTCTACACACCCATTCTTCCCCACACTAATCTTCACTTGTGTGTCTACACACCCATTCTTCCCCACACTAATCTTCACTTGTGTGTCTACACACCCATTCTTCCCCACACTAATCTTCACTTGTGTGTCTACACACCCATTCTTCCCCACACTAATCTTCACTTGTGTGTCTACATACTTTACACATCCATTCTTCCGCACAGTAATCATCACTCGTGTGTCTACAAACCTTATACACCCTCTCTTCCCCAAACCAATCCTCATTCGTGTGTCTGTAAACCTGACTCACCAACTCTTCCCCACTCTCTCTGTTGATTCTCAGATTGCGATCTCGCTGACTTGACTGAATGTGATTGAGTGTGTGCGCTTAACCGAAGATGGTGCGTTAAAATTACAGATGACTGGATGAGCGGACATGTAGTAAGATATAGGATGTTGCGTTAAAATTACAGATGACTGGATGAGCGGACATGTAGTAAGATATAGGATGTTGCGTTAAAATTACAGATGACTGGATGAGCGGACATATAGTAAGATATAGGATGTTGCGTTAAAATTACAGATGACTGGATGAGCGGACATGTAGTAAGATATAGGATGTTCATTGGCAGAAGATCCAATATCCGCAACATGTTAAACTGGAGTCAGAGAACCAATGCCATTTTTTCAGCATGGGGTACTTCGTTCTTCAAATGTCTATTGTATAAGGATAATAAAGAGTAATAACTCTTTGTTATTTGGGGTTCAGAGCTACCATACACACACACACACACACACACACACACACACACACACACACACACACACACACACACACACACACACACACACATCACATGCGCGCACATGCACACACACTCACACACACATCACTCCATACACGCACATTGTACCCCCCCTTCAAATCAATTCTTTTTTGCGGTCCAAGGATATAAGGATATGACTTGTTTGGAAATTCGGGTAATCGTTTTATTAAATTATTAATAACTATTTCTTTATAAATTATTATCGGTAATGAAGTATGTGCTATCTTAGATAAAAATATTTCAGTGTCAGTGTAGTAGGTAAGAATTGGTAAATTATTATTTCAAGGCACCATTAGCAATTGTCAGAGAAGCCGGAAGAGTGGGAATATGGGTGTGTATAATGGCCGAGGTATTTGTGAGACAGATTGGAATAAAAGCAACAACATGTACATTAAGCAATGCATCGTAACATTTCAAAGGGTTTCTCTGGCCAGTAGTGTGAGCGGTAGGAATTAATGGTGAAAAATGAAAGGGTTGCTCTGGCCAGTAGTGTGAGAAGTAGGAATTAATGGTGAAAAATGTAAGCTACCTGGACACGTACTGATGTGTAAGATGACTGATCAGATAAAGATCAAATATCATACTATTTGAATGCATGTGTGTGTGTGTGTGTGTGTGTGTGTGTGTATGTGTTTGTATCTTCATAAGGGTGTGTTTGTAATATGCGTATGTTTGATTGCATACGCATATGTGTATGTGTGTGTGTTTGTATATGCATGAGTATGTGTTTGCATATGCATATGTGTGTGTTTGCATAGACATATGTGTATGTTTGTACAAGCATATGCGTGTGTTTACGTATGAATTTATTTTTGTGTTTGTATATGTGAGTGTGTGTGAGTTTAAAGATCTCGGACAACACATCTAATTAAAATTCCAATGCTAGTTTAAAAAGATCTCACACAACATTGTTAATTAAAATATTTTCTAGAATATATTTTGTAGATATGTAGCTTGTATACTATAAGCAGAAAAGACTGATTTGTGTAGAGTGTATGTTTATCCATGGAAATGCGTGCAATAATAAGCACAATTTATTTACCTGATGAGGTTGCTTACGTTGTCTGGTGGACGTAAGAAAACTTACATGTCTTCGTATTGGACGAAAGAAAATCTAACACGTCTTCGTATTCTGACAGGTATTATCACGTGACACCATAAATCTAGAACTGTCATAGTATCATTACTCATTTTGTACTCTGTTAGTTTCCGCTAACCCTCGGATTCAAAGTTCGCCAAGATGGGCCAAGACAATAAATATAATGATCTTTGTTAAAGATTCATGTGCAGACACCATGCGATGTTTCGTAATAATTGTTTATCACCATGCACCTAAAGTCGACGTGTTCTAGAATAGTTACTCTGTGAATGTGTGTGGCACAATAAATTTACCTATCCCTATTTTAAAACTTAATTAATATAAATTGTTAAATTGTCAAAATGAACATGACCTTGGGCACTCCTTATGATGGTATTTTCGTACGTATCAGAGTTAGAGTAAAAAACACTAGTTCAGAATATGCTACAAAATTGTTTACACAATCCAAACCCATTCCAATGGATAGTACTTTTACAGACTAGTAGTTTCACAGACTAGTAGTTTTACAGACTAATAGTTTCACAGACTAGTAGTTTTACAGACTAATAGTTTCACAGACTAGTAGTTTTACAGACTAGTAGTTTCACAGACTAGTAGTTTTACAGACTAGTAGTTTTACAGACTAGTAGTTTCACAGACTAGTAGTTTCACACCTATTCATAACAAATCATCCATTGAAGAAGCACTCTATTCTATCACTTTGAATTTAAATATAATTCGAGTCCGAACTTAAAGGCGATCGTTAGCTTATGATAAGTTAACTGACTGATAAAGAAACAAATGACTTAGAAATATTTTGTACTTGTTTGCTATTGATGTTTGATTTGAATTATAGAATGTTTCTGTAATTAAACTATTATTATTATGTTAATTAATTTGACTAGCTTGTACATTATGCTTCTGAATTTTGATCGATGCTATATTTCTTATGCTGTGTGTGTATCGGACTAACAAAATTGTTGCAGGATTTGTAAGTTGAGATTGTTTGTAAGAGAGAAAGGATTTTAGAGATGAAATATGCCTGAAATTTAGTGTTGCCTTAATTTGACTTTTGCAGAGCAAACCTTTTTGTGTTACTTTTGTCACATCGTACTAAGGTGCTCTACTGATTACGTTGGTATCTGAATCTGGCGTTGTAATCAACACATGAGTAAACGTGTTGTGAGTTAATTCCTGTGAATTCTGTTCGAGTACCAATAGGGTGGAAATTGTGGCTTAAGTTTTGTCTTGAGTGATAGAGTTATTTTGTGATTTAAACATGGAATTAGATTCACACAAGGAAATGCAGTTCTCAATAGAATGAGAAATTAGATGAGGAACTAGAAACAAAATGGTGTAAGTTTCCATAGTGAGCAGAACGGTAGACCATTTAGAGGAAGGAACAAGTACATGAAATGTTTTCCAGACCCGGTTTAACTCTAAAGATATTTCTTGAGTGGAAAGGCAAAACCAAAGAGCTAGAAACAAAATGTATGGGAGTGCTTGCATTAACCACTGAGCTTAAAGAATTAAAAGAGAAAGAAATTGAGTGTGACAGATTGGTTTTAGAAAGTGATGAAAATACTGAGGCACTGTTACCAGATTCTAATGTCTGTGTAACCATGAGTAGGCAGTCAGCTGTGCAGGAAGCAGCAGGAAAAGATGCAAGTGAAAATGCAGTGGACCAGGAAGGGTCAGTGGCACACGTGAAGGTGATGTGCCAGTAGCATTGTCTGTAACTGTCAATGGTGGGGCATGTCACCATGAAGTCAACAAGGACTCGGTCAGATAATTATTTCTGACTGTCAAACTGGCTGAATCTGAAGGGAAAAGGCCCTGAAGTCAAAGGATTCGGTCAGATAATTATTTCTGACTGTCAAACTGGCTGAATCTGAAGGGAAAAGGCCCTGAAGTCAAAGGACTCGGTCAGATAATTATTTCTGACTGTCAAACTGGCTGAATCTGAAGGGAAAAGGCCCTGCTCAGAGCAGCACAATTGATGGATGATTCTCTATGTTAGCCTTAGGTATGATTGAGAAAGCTGAGTCCCCCAAAAGTTCTCCTATAGTCCTAATTTAAAAGAATAATGGCATATACCAGTTTTGTGTGGACTACAGACAGCTGAACAAGTTGTTTGTCTGTTCAGCTGAACCAATGCCGGAACCATAGCACCTTTTTTTTTTGCTAAACTAGTTTTGACAAAAGGTTTCTGGCAAATTCCAGTCTGTGGGGTAGACAGACTAAAATTAAAATTCAATACACCTGATAGTCAATATCAATATCGGGTAATGTCATTTGGTATCCTCACAGTACAGTTTTCACTAAGAAGATAAGATTGCCCTTTGAACTCATGAGATGAATCTGTCTCTAAAGTCATGGACAACAAACAGGTGGCTACCCAGAAGCTTGAAGAACATACCCAAATGTTATAGAAGTTTTCCCAGCATTTGAAGGCAGGTAACCATACTGCTCAACCAACCAAATGTTTCTTTGGACATTTCAAACTTTTGGGACACACAGTGCGACAAGTTCACCTGTGGCCAGTAGGCATCAAAGGTTAGAAAACTCAAAGAGATGGAGAGACCACTCTCCAAAACAAATGTTAAATCCTTTATGAAGTTGGCTGGTTACTATAGAAAAATCATTTCTATGTTCAGTGCCATCGCCAAACCACTCATTGATTTCGTGAGGAAAGGTAAGCCTGAGATAGTGATTTGGAGCGAGGAGTGTGAAGTTTGAAAGACTGCCTGTCACAAGTTCCTTTCCTCCATTTGCCTGATTTCAATGAAGAATTCTTACTCAGAACAGATGCTAGCAAAGCAGGTCTAGGTTCTGTACTGATGCAGAAACACGGTGATATTCTGTATCCAGTAGCTTGCTCCAGTTGTACGTCAAATGCGGCTGAACAGAATTATTTGACTAAGAAGGAATGTCTCGAAATTTTCTGGGCATTCCAGAAATTCCAAGCCTACCTATATGGGAAGCATTTTGTCATTCAGACAGATCACCAACCTTTCGCCTTCTTAGCTCAGATTAAAGCAAATGGGTATTTGACTAGGTGGTTATTGCTATTGCAACAGTATAAATATCCTGTGGAAGTCATCAAAGGCACTGACAATGTAGGGGTTGACTATTTGTCCACAGCAGTAGAAATGGAAGTGTAATTTCCAGTACATAAGTCTCTGTAAGCGCTGCAAAATCATATATACATATTTTGTATCTTCTCTAAAGTAGAGAGGAAGGAATACTTTTACACAGAGCTCATTGTTATGATGTTAATATGATTATATTTATATATATAGCATCTTTCTATCACAGAGCTCATTATTATAATGTTAATATGATTATATATTGCATCTTTCTATCACAGAGCTCATTGTTAGGATGTTAATATGATTATATATATTGCATCCTTCTATCACAAGGAGAAAAGAAATAGTGATAAGAGTTTTGCATGTGAATGGCTTTTGTATTTTCTTAAGTGTGGGGATATAACTGGTCATTCCTAAATTATAATTAGAGGAATTAATTTGATATTTGATATTTTAATGCTTAGTGATTATTGAGGCATGTAAAATTATATCTTTGTTTCTAAAACGTGTTGAATTAATTTGCTATTTTAATGCTCAGTGATTATTGAGGCATGTAAAATTATATTATCTTTGTTTCTAAATGTGTTGAATTATTTATGCATGTCTTAAAACCGACATAGAATTTTTGTATCTCATGAATTAATTACTGGCATGTCTTAAAACCGACATAAAAGTTTTTTATGTCTTTTGAATAATTTTGAAATATTTTTCTTGCATTTACTTCCATGCCTTTCATTACGCATGATATAATGATATTTTAAAAGAAAGATAAATGTGAAATAATAGTACATACGCAATATAATTGAAGTGACCTTTCAAATATCAAAATGCCAATATGTATCACTCACCGACTTAATTACTTCCAAATGCAAGTATGTAAGTACACACTCGCATACACACATATGCAGGCACGATTAATATTTAATTTAAATTATATTCTTCTGATCAAAATGTTAAATTACTATTAGCAAATGCGAATTTTTTTTTGTACACATAATGAATTGCAAAAGGTTAATTAAATGAGTAGAGCACTATCTCTCTGTCTGTCTCTCTCTCTTTCTCTCTCTCTCTCTTTCTGTCTGTCTATCTATCTATCTACCTATCTATCTATCTATCTATCTATCTATCTATCTATCTATCTATCTATCTATCTATCTATCTATCTATCTATATTTGTGACTAATAAGTTGCAAGTGTTGTGATCCTCTGGTTTTTTGATGATCAATAATAGTGTTTGAGTTTGTTTTACCATTTAATGATTCGTAACAGTATTTTCTGTAAGGCGAAATGGCGATGCACGACGCACAGATCTTGAGGCCGGAAATGACGCGAAACGATTTGCAGGACAAGTGGGACAAAGTGAAAGTTACTGAGGTCTAGTGTGAGTGAGCTCGTGAGGGCAAGCCTGACAGGGAGCGACGACGCTTAACAAAATATAATTGGGAATCGAAAGTTAACACGATTGCGATCAGCGTTTATTCTATGGCTGAAAAGAAAAATGTCATATCAAGGTGTCTACCACAGCAGTGTTAAAAAGATAGTGAGTCTACTAACTCATTCTTTTTCTCTTAAAGTATTTTATAAAAATTAAAGAATACTTGTTAAACATTATAATGACAAAAGTGGGAATACATAAATAATGTGATTGTGTTGAATAATTGTTGCAATTCATAATGACAAAAGTGGGAATACATAAATAATGTGATTGTGTTGAAGTGTTCGGGAAATAATGAAATATGCTATAATTCATAACACTAAAACACTTTTAACACTTTGTAATAATCACTGGTGGGAATTTTGTAAAAGATCTTATTTACTAATGCTAAAATACTGATCACGTGCTAACGCTGATATATTGGAAGGACACGTCTAATAATATTGAAGCACTTGTCCAGTTGAACAGGTTACTGCAGGGATTATTAGTGAAATATAGTTTTCAATTTCGTTGAAATTTTGGGCCATTGCTTAGAATACTGCGCCGGTTGCTTTTACTAATGTTTAAAATATCACAGTTGTGTTTAGTAATGCTTAGAATATTGGGCCAGTTGTGCTTACTAATACTTAGAATATTGGGCCAAATGTATTTATCAATTCTTAGAATATTGGTCCAGTTGTGCTTACTAATACTTAGAATATTGGGCCAGTTGTGCTTACTAATACTTAGAATATTGGGCCAAATGTATTTATCAATTCTTTAGAATATTGGTCCAGTTGTGCTTACTAATACTTAGAATATTGGGCCAAATGTATTTATCAGTTCTTACAATATTGGACCAGTTGCATTTACTAATGCTTATAAAATTGAGCCAACTTTATCCATTATGTTGATCGATTCACAAAATGAGATAAATAGTACTATTTTTAATTGTGCTGTTTTGAACAGTTTGCGGGCAATATAGTGCAAATCATAACCAAGTGAGAATCCCCCTTCCGCCGGGCGGAGAATCATGGGTTTTTGGCCCGCAAGATTCTACGAGATGTTAGTTGGTAGGTGCTTTTACTGAGAGTTGCTGACGTCATGGCCCAAAAGATTAATTTCTTCACTCAAATGGTTTGCAATGGACAGAAACGTGAAATAATTATTCCGTGTTTCTTGAGAACGAGGCGCATTAGCAATCGCTCCATTTCACATTTCTACGAAAGGGAAGTGCAAGCCACTCAGATATTTTTTACCCAGACCTTGTTAGAAAAAAATAATGTAACATTCACTACTCCACTTATTTAAGCTATTTGTAATTCCACATTAAGGAATGAAAAACACTACAGCGCAGTTTGAAATTTTGAAATTGTTCCCTTGCCTTCTCTACATATTTTTTTGCTTCCCTAGTTATCAGGCATATCCTTGTTCGATGGCTGGCCATCTGCACTGATGTACAAAAATAGCAGATTCCAATTATCTTAACTTTAGTTGGAAAGAATATTCACCATTTAATATTAGAAAAGAGGTATATCGTTTGCAAAGTTGTCAGAATTTCTGCAAAATCATGGATTTGATGATACTCTCACATTTAAGCATACCTTAAACCTTACCTCCAACATGCTGTTAAGCAAAACGCGTTTGTTTGTTTGTTTGATTGTTGCAGCAAATGCGTAAAAGTAACTTTACGGTAGTGATAAACATCCTCAATAACACTCCCCTCCTCCTCCCCCCAATAACACTCTTCCATTCACTCGCAGATTGGCGAAAATTTCGATTGCTCTGAATATTCTTTTTTTTCTGTCTGTTGGTATGAAAGTGTGACAAAGTCCACAAATATTAAGAGCTATTAATAAACTTTTGTCGGAGAAAAATGCCACTCCTGTTAACTGATTTTGAAAGAGAGACGTTAGTTCAGTCGGAAGTTACAATTAAAGATCTATGGTTAACAATGAAATAAATATATAAACGGAATTTTGAAATATCAATTGCAATGATCATCATAGAAAAAAATATTTTCATATGAAAATATTTTTCTTCAAAGAATAAATTCAAAACAAACCCAAAGTTCAGTTCACTAAGTCAATGATAACGAAACATTTTCTTTTAAATACAAGAGTCGCAAAATTCGATTAAGAAGTAATTAGATGAAGTCTGTTTATTATAATAAAACTTTTATTCTAAAGAGAGATTTAAATCGTTTAGTTCGTGCACAAGTAGGTTCAGTGAGGTTCAGTGGATATTGTTCAAGCAGGCCACGTCCTGACCATGGAGAACAAATAGCATTGACGATATTGGACAACATGCATTAACCCAATGAAAATGGCATTCACAGATATGGCTTCTCCTTAAATAAACACTACAGACTCCGAAATAAATAAAGCACAAAAACTGAAAAAGGAAACCCACACAAATTTCATTAACTTGTAAGGTTGCTGTCTTGAAGGAATTTTTTAATTTTATTTCTTCTGTGTTATTATTTTCATTTTGCTTTAAAACTCGTTTGACAGAGAAATGTACGTTTTGTGGCATCATCATCACCATCAACATCGTCGTCGTCGTCGTCGTCATCATCATAATCATATTCGTCATCGTCGTCATAATCATCGTCATCATCATCATCACCACACCACCACCACAATCATCATCATCATTGTCGTCGTCATCATCATCATCATCATCGTCCTACTATTAAATCCAAACGAGTGAAATAATTAAAAATGTATAAATAACATATCTTAAAATTTGTAAATAATGTCTTTATGAACAATTTGTTAAAATTATTATTAAACAATTTGTAAATAATATTATATAAAAATGTCACTAGTATGAGTGTAAACAGTTGGGAAGAAATATGATTATATACAATTTGCAATGAAAGCTTTGTACGGCATATCAATCCAAGTCATTTGTAAGAAATATCTTAAACACACTTTATAAGGAAAATCAATATTTGCAAACAGTATCATTAGAAATCCTTTGTAAGAATCATCTGAAAAATATTTTGCGAACAATTTCATTGCACACAGCTGTTAAATCATTATAAATCATTTGTATAGTATTCTTCAGTAAGAACATGCAGTTTAATATCTATAAGAAGTACTTTTGTATTGATATTTTTAACTCCTAGAAATGAGTTTTAGGAGCAGACTTGCATTCTGCTGACTTTAGCTAGGTCCTTCAAATAAAAAAATAGATCGTTAATTTGAAAGAAAGCGCCGATGTACGGAGAGGTTTCAGTCGTAAGTGTATTTATTGGGAACTAGTATTGACCAGCCTGTTAGAAGCGAATTGTTGTGCGGTAGTCGTATCGTTAGTGCAGCCATGTCCAGGAAAAGTTTACAACCAGCCAAATGTATCGTGACGTCAAATTATAACGTCAGGATGACCTATTTCTGTAGAAACACGCGGTTAGAGATAACGCACTTAATTGTAGAACTTTGGGGGTAACTATGATTTTTTGGGAAAGCGAGATGACCTGTTTTTAGAATTTTGTGTGACGTCTTTAGAAACAGACGAGTTCTGTGATGCTCTAGTATTCGAATCCCGACATATCTATACAACGATTTATATATATATCTTCAGGGAGCGCACGTCATCTCTGATTATTTTCAATAGAAAGCGCTTCCAGGGACTATAAAAGACATTATAAAGACCAACTGTTATCTACTCTGTCATCTGCTTGTAGGCTCACGTCACATAACGTTGGCGCTGAAAGAGCAGACATGGTTATAGTGACTTCCCTCAAAAGGCACACTTGTTCCCTTCTGGTATACGTGCATTTACGAAGTTCTTATCAACAGCAACTGACATAGGAGAACTCTGTACCACCACTTCCACCATAGATATGGTCCAACACCAACGACTACCAGCGCTACCATCTTCTTAATCATCATTGTCGTCGTCGTCATCGTTATCATCCTCACCACCACCACAAACACATTCACTACCGCCAGCAGTAGCACTAACATTTGGTCCTTCTTTTCATTATTATTGATGCAATTCGTCTACCTTAACATTTGTAAATATGCAACTTTCCTGTAATTTTTAAAATTCTTTTCAGAACAAATGCACAGAGCTCGTAATTATGTATGGATTTCTGACAAAAACGAAAAATAAAGAGATTTTATTTTGCTTCTTCAAACGTTAGCCGTGTACAACACCGAATTAAATGCACTCGAAGGCGTACGGAACATGAAAAGGTCAAGGATTAGTTTGTAAATGCTAACTTGATTTCATACAGACACGCTTCCTTGTGATAGGCGACGCTTATTAAATTATCTTTAAGAATGCAGATTGCTGAATACTCGATCTACTATTTATTATTTTTTTTTTTAGTCAAGGTCCCTTCTGACCCCATCCCCCCGCGCACCTCTCCTCGACCTTTCGTTTGTATCGTCTACAATATACTTCAGCAGGTTCACTTTGGTCATAAGTTCGAAGCAATGTTGTTATACTTATTGTGCAGGGGTGTCTTGGCCTTGAAAAAATTACTGAGACCCGCCGGAACATTCTTCACATTCTCTCACCCGCCCAGTCATCAAAGAAATAGTCGCACAATGCAAAACATGTACAAGGCTCATTCCATCCCCTTCACCACCAGAAGTTCATGCAACCCTACTTCCGCTCAGACTCAGGACTGAAATTAAAGCGAAAATTTCTTCTTTGCACAATTACTTCAGCGAAGTCAGAAGCGATATCAGCACATTTTTTTTAATTGATAAAAATGTTGTGGTTGCTAATGATGACCCTATCTTTCCCTTTGTTTTATGGGTAAAGGTTTCAACATTTTGTTTTAAAATAAATGAAGTAGATGAAAATCCGTGGCCTTGCCAATGGAAGAAGAAAGAAAAGGAACTTCACGCTGTAAAAATAGAATTAAAGTCTAGAATATGAAGAGTTAAAGGTGCAGTTTAAAGAGCACAACACAGCACTTGTTGGCCTCTTTCATAAACAAAGTGCCAGAAGGCTTCTAATTTCTCTCCTTATTTATTTTTTGGTTAACCTCGAAATCCATGGCAACAGTAACTAGATATTTGATCGACTATACTTGTAGCAAATGATGAACTCACATCAAAGACACTTTATATTGCATTATTTGTTCTTCAGTTCTGTTTGATTAAGTGCAGATCAGGGCATGCTGGAGTTTTGATTCAGGAATAAACTAATCCCAATTGAAATACTTTCAAGTGTTCTTTTGCTGTCTAAAGTTAGCCGTACTCTCCGCTCCGGGAATTAGTGTCATTCTAGTGGAGATGTTTCAAAGAAATCAGTTCTGTAGAAACGGTATAGTGGATCAGATAATTTTATAACCATAAAAAATGAATTGTTTCTTGGTCTTATACTTTTCTCTGTCCATTCGCCCATCTATCTATCTATCTATCTATCTATCTATCTATCTATCTATCTATCTATCTATCTATCTATCTATCTATCTATCTATCTATCTATCTATCTATCTATCTATCTATCTATCTATCTATCTATCTATCTATCTATCTATCTATCTATCTATCTATCTATCTATCTATCTATGTCTCCTTGTCCGTCCGTCCATCAATTCATTCATCCACCTGGCTATATTATTTTCGTAGCAGGTGAATGACTAACAAAACAGCAAAAGATGCGTAACATCTATGTAGGCAGTTGGCAAAAATAACAGATAACAATAATAATTAACTCCATTATGTACGTTATTTAACCATTTATGTATGTTACGTAACACAGATCTGCACAGGCTACCATGAATACAAAACAGATACCCTGGTGCCATCAGTTGAAGAACGAAGATGCACACAATATTGATGCAGGTCTGTAACTTGTCACCACTGTCAAGGCGATCATAGATAGCGGAAAGAATATCAACTGGTTGCAATGCTTGCGAAGATAAGGACAATGACAAATAAGAGGCGGTTTCCAAAAATAACACACGAAGCAATAATGGATAAAACGCTCTATAAAATGGATAAAACGCTCTATAAAATGTCAAATCAGGCAAAGCTGGAAGCAAACCGTGTAAAAATGATACTTCTGGCTTTCATGGAGATGACCTGTAAGAATGACAATTCTGGCTTTCATGGAGATGACCTGTAAGAATGATAATTCTGTCTTGTGTGGAGATAACTTGTGAGAATGAAAATTCTGGCTTTCTTGGAGATGACCAGTGATTGACAATTCTGGCTTTCATGGAGATGACCTGTGAGAATGACAATTCTGGCTTTCTTGGAGATGACCTGTGAGAATGACAATTCTGGCTTTCATGGAGATGGTCTGTGAGAATGACAATTCTCCCTTTCGTGGAGATAACTTGTGAGGATGACAATTCTGGCTTTCTTGGAAATGACCTGTGAGAATGACAATTATGGCCTTTCTGGCTTGAGTGGAGATAACTTGTGAGAATGACAACTCTGGCTTTTATGGAGAAGACATGAGAATGAGAAACAGGTCCAATAATTTGAACAAATAATCTAAATTTAAGTTCACATATTAAGAAACTATTTGTTTCAGGTGTCGTACATATGTGTATTAATCAGTCAAATCTCAAACATCTGAATCATCAAAATTCTAGTGTAATTTCTAAATATTCTCAAATTATACACTTTTCTTTAACACAAACAGCGAATCATCGACGATCAAAAAGGGCCATACCCCCCCCCCCCGCGTTAGCAAATTACGTACGTATTACGAATATTTGCGATGCAATTATGCTTCCATTCAAAAACCAGAAATCCTTCTTGAATCAGTTTATGTTGGGTGGTGTGGATGGCCTTCAGTTGCAAGACTAGTGTATTGCTTGACTGCTAAAACATTCTATTTTTCAAGCAGAATAAGCACTAAAGCCCTGCCTTTGTTATTTTTAGATCTGCAAAAACCTGATTTTGCCCGAAATATACAATAGCAAATGGCTGGTTTCCTGATATCGACGCTGACGCGTAATATGTGAAAGAAAAAACCCCTAAACATAAAATCCAAAATCAAAGAATATTCAGACTGAAAATGAAAATTAGTTCAGGATTGTATGATAAGAACCCTTTGTGGGTGTTTAAAATCTTCGCTTTATTACGCACACAGAGACAACAAGAAAAAAGTGAACAATACAAAAGATAAGGTAATTCGGCATCGGCACTTTCGCTCGAAGCTGTAAAATAATTTGAGAACGAACCCACGCATCCAAAACCAAATCTGAAAACAAACGCTCTTACTCGTACGTAATTAAATCTACTACCAGTCCAAAGTGTCTCTTCACTTTAAATTAGGAACTGTTGCAGAAAGAAATATTCCAACGCGGACTGATAACCTTTGCCTGCAAGACATGTTCCAACGGAGCATTTGACATGCGCTTATTGACTGGTGCGGCGGTGATACTTTTGATGAGAAACATTGTAGTTTTGACATTCGTATCCTTGCAGTAACTACAAGACGTCCAAAACTTACTTTTGATGAGAAACATTGTAGTTTTGACATTCGTATCCTTGCAGTAACTACAAGACGTCCAAAACTTACTTTTGATGAGAAACATTGTAGTTTTAACATTCGTATCCTTGCAGTAACTACAAGACGTCCAAAACTTACTTTTGATGAGAAACATTGTAGTTTTGACATTCGTATCCTTTCAGTAACTACAAGACGTCCATAACTTACTTTTGATGAGAAACATTGTAGTTTTGACATTCGTATCCTTGCAGTAACTACAAGACGTCCAAAACTTACTTTTGATGAGAAACATTGTAGTTTTGACATTCGTATCCTTGCAGTAACTACAAGACGTCCAAAACTTACTTTTGATGAGAAACATTGTAGTTTTGACATTCGTATCCTTGCAGTAACTACAAGACGTCAAAAACTTACGATTACCATTTTTCTCATATAACGGTTCTATCACCTGGAATGAACGTCTTGTAGACCTCAGACCCCACATTTAACCTTAAAATAAAATAAGAAATGAAGAAAGCTCTGAAATGCAGACATAGTCACCACAGTGTCTTAAAAACGTCTTAACAACATTCCCCAATCCCCCACCCCCATCTTCATCACTCTCATGGTCGTTCTCTGGTCTTCTCTAGCTTCGCGTTTGTTGCACGTTCAAGTTCTTTGTTACATCTGTAGATAAGCTCTTTGTACGTTCAAGTTCTTTGTTACATCTGTATACCTTATCACTTTATTTTTGTAGTATGTTTATCATTGTGTGCTGCTGTAATGTGATAAATATATAAAACACAAAATTAGACAGACAGACAGATATATAGATGGATGCATAGATAGATAGATAGATAGATAGAATGCTGTAACTATGTCTGCTACTGAGTATGTAGTGTTGTAGTAACCCGTAGAGTGCAGAAGGTGGAGGTTGTTTCCAAAATTTCTTTTGATTTTTAATTTTAATTTATCTAGTGTAATGTATCACGTATTGGACTACGTTGTTCTCAATCCCGACGACTGCAGAAAATGATATTTACGCTTTAGCTGGGATTTATTCTCCATTTCTTCCTACGAGTATTCATAGTACACACCTTGAGGTCTGCTACAGAAGCGTTTGAAGATAAATAACTCCACATTTTGTAATTGGAGGACCACATCCCTGATCCGTGTTGTAAATGGAGGAGTTTGTTAATTGCGATGATAGCACCTCCCGGCTTTCGCCGATTTCGCTGCTCAGCACAATGTATACCGTATGTTGAGAGGGTTGAAGATGAAAAAAGACAGAGTGAAGTGTTGTTGAAAGGAAAGGTGTAGAGTAGTGATGGTAAATGGTGGCCGGTGTTTCCATGGTGCATTTGTCTGGCCGGTTAGAGGCATACATTAGCACGGTAGTCCAAGACCTAAGGTCGTGGTGGGTGTTGTTGTTGTTGGAGTTGTCATTGTCATAGGCCCCGATGGAGGGGAGAAGGGGTGGGATGTCTTACAGAACCCAGGCTATTAGCACCCCAAGTGTATGCCTAGTGTATACATACGTCCTAGATGTTAAACCCCTATCCCCCTTCTGATGTTGTCGTTATTGTTGTCTCTGTTCCCGGTGTCCGTTGGCAAAGGCGTAGACGGTTTTTAGAAGTTAGTAAAGATGATCGATCAGTAACTGGATCATGTAACTGGAGGATCACGCCTCCGATCCTTTTTGAACCAGAGAACCATGTACCTGATCCGTTTTGAAACTGAAGAAACATGTTCTGATCCGTTTTGTAACTGAAAGACCACGCCACTGATCCGTTCTGTAACTGGAGGACCACGCCCCTGATCCGTTTTGTAACTGGAGTACCACACCCTGATCCGTTTTGTAACTGGAGAACCACGTCCCTGATCCGTCAATTGTACTCTTACTCTGGACTTCAGTTGTAGGAGACAGCTTTTACATACTTGCAGCATGCCATGTAAATAAGGGGAGGAAGTTGTTTATGGCAGGATTAGAAATACCCTGTTCGTGGAATCCTGTCGCGTTCCTGTACCATATACAATTACAAGTCACGGTGATTTGGTACGAATGTTACATGCAGCAACCTGTCTGCTTTGTACTTGATGACCTCTGCAATTGGTATATTTGTCTCCAGTGTCCTTGTTTGGCGGCTATATGCAGCTAGTAGTATGTGTATTTGCCCAGTGTTGTCGTATCCCTGTAGATGCAAACTGTTTAGAGACTACATACAGCTAGTAGTATGTGTATTTGCCCAGTGTTGTATCCCTGTAGATGCAAACTGTTTAGAGACTACATGCAGCTGTCTTGTGTATATATGCTTCGAATCCAAGTGCTACACAGAAGCGTTTGCCTCTTCTCACCTAGGTGTGGCATATTTCTGGTTCGTCTTCCAAAAACTCTTAGTTAGTTCGTAACACGTAGCACAATTCTGCACTGCAATCGTTTTCTCCTTCGTGTTCCACTACACTGTCAAGGACACCACTGTTGTGACCGGATGTGCACGTGTTTCTATTAGTTACATTTTGCTGGATGGGTTTGCGCAAGCGCGAACTTTGAAGTAAAGTGCTACAAACAGTTGGATGTGAGTCTGCTTTGGAATGGTATCGTGGTCGTAGTCCAATAAGCATTACGTGACATGTTCCTGTCGGGTTTGTTTTTCCTGCATCCACATAGGAGTTACGTGACAATTTCCTGTCGAGTGTGTGCTTCCTGGTTTGACATAAAGGTTACTTACCATTTTCCTGTCGGGTTTGTGTTTCCTGCAAGGTTTGTAAAAAGTGTGGTGAGTATTGGCAGAGCTTAATAATTTCCATGCAGCCTAGTGCTGGAAACAGCGAGTTTGTACGAGTTAATCGAGATGTGAGTTTGTAAGGTCATCGAGTGACTAGTTTGTAGAGGTCATCGAGTGACTAGTTTGTAGAGGTCATCGAGAGACGAGTTTGTACAGGTCATCGAGAGACGAGCTAGTAAATTTATCGAGAGATGAACTTGCAGAAGTCACATGGAGAAATATACACTGTGTATAGAATTGAGCTAAGCGGTATGCAAATTTGGGCAAGAGGTACACTTATGGAATTAATGTCGAGCTGCGCGTTAATGAGATGGACGAGTTGTGTGTTCAGAGATGGGCACGAGCTGAGTGTACAGATACGGACGTTTCTAGAGACGGCATGGTAGAAAGATGGCAGGGAGCTGAATTCATTTAGATGAATCTGGTTGAATTTTCAGAGAGGGTTTAAGCGTAGAGAGATGGGCGTGGTTGAATTTACAGAGAGGGCTTAAGCGTAGAGAGATGGGCGTGGTTGAATTTACAGAGGGCATAAGTGTAGAGAGATGGGCGTGTTTGAATTTACAGAGAGGGCTTAAGCGTAGAGGAATTTACAGAGAGGGCTTAAGCGTAGAGGAATTTATAGAGAGGGCTTAAGCGTAGTTTAGAGAGATATTTGCATATTGCTGAAACTGGCCTGACTGGCCTTAAGGATATGTATGGGTTGAGTTTTCTGAGTCTCGGCAGACAAGCATAGACGATTATTATAACATATATATAACATATAGTATTATAAGCAGGAATTAAATTATTAGAGATTGGCGTTGTTGCATGTTACAGAGACGAGCATGAGTCAATTTACAGATTGGTGTGAGTTAATTAGAGGCAGGCGTGAGTTAATTTAGACAGGTGCGTGAGTTAATTTAGAGACGGGTGTGAGTAGATTTTGCAGAGATGAGTTTATGAAGACGATGGAGAGGTAAGCGTCAAGATTTGCGCACGACCTGAAGTTATACAGCTCACCACGAGTTGTACATAATTACAGTGCTCACCTCGAGGCGATTATAATTACAGTGTTCACTAGGATTTGAGTGGAATTTACAGTGCTGTCCAGTAAAGTATAATTACAGTTTTCTCCAGGAGATCAGTATAACTACAAAGTTCTCCAGGAGTTGAGTAAATTACAGTTTTCTCCAGGAGATGAGCATAATTGCAAAGTTCTCCAGTAGTTAAGTATAATTACAGTTTTCTCCAGGAGATCAGTATAACTGCAAAGTTCTCCAGGAGTTAAGTATAATTACAGATTTCTCCAGGAGATGAGTATAACTGCAAAGTTCTCCAGGAGTTGAGTATAATTAAAGACTTTTGGAAGCCGAAAATGGCATTCCAGGACAGGCAACTTGGAGCCAGCAATCCGTTTAGTAATTCAAACTGGGTTTATCTTTAGATCTGGTTGGTTGGTTATTTCTGATAATGGAACAATGTCCACTTCATTTACGTTTTAGACATAAATAATATTAAACGACAATGATAGGAAGAGAGTAAATGAAAGATTCAGTGTGTGTATGTGTACTGCTCTGTATATATAAATGTATATGTGAGTGAGTGAGTCTATGTTTACAAAACATGTAATTGGACCTGTATGTGTGTGAGTAGTGAGCGTTTGTGTGTGTGTGTGTGTGTGTGTGTGTGTGTGTCTACCTGCGTGCGTGAAGAGCGCGCGCGCGAGAATGACTCATGTTGGGTTGTGTACTCCGATAGACATGTAGCGACACCCTATGACACGTTGTTTGCAATGAACAAACTATTTCACCCTTCTTTCCTATTGTTTCACATTGATACACTTTTAACTTTTTTTCAAGCAACTGACTTTCTTTATTTCCTTACTTTTATAATTAATTTAAAAAAAATAAATGAATAATCACCATTAACCTGATGAAGAAGATTGAATTCCTACATTTTTTGTATTAATGTTTGGAAAGAAACCCTATACGGATGCGGTGAGGAAAAAGAAGACGACCAAGGAAATGTTGCAAAAGAGTGGGTGAGGGAGGAGGTGGAGGTGTAGTGTTATTCCGTAATTCTACACAAACCCACTCCTAGCTCATGTGTGAGCGTAAATCTGCATATTTGCATTTGAACAAAGGGTTTCATGGATTAGGAAAATGCTTTTTAAGAGAGCAACAGTAAACATTTTCGATATTTCCCCCCCCCCTTTATTTTAAGAGAAAACCTGTTTTAGAGATGCACAGACACAATACCGAACTCAACAAAAGTTAAGAAAAGAAAAACATTAAACATGTTTGTAACTGTGTCCTTGGAGGAAAATAATTTGGTTTCCCTGAAATAATAATAAACAGTCAACACTGCATGCTCAAAAATTACAATTAATAGTTTCATTACCAGCAAACCACACACACCCACACTCATGCACACGCACCCACACACCCACACCCACACCCACACCCACACGCACGCACACACACACACATACACACACACACAAATTGTTTTTGTTTCAACGACCATGAGAGAAATACCACAAGTGGCTTGAAAAAAAAACCTTATATAAAGAGGAAGCAATTTATTTTGAACAAATGTACTACAGTACATCTGTTACTGTTGATATCTTCTGTTGATATCACTACTAGTTTTACTGCTACCGTTACTATTAATTGTGCTTTAAATGCTAGTTTTATATTGTCAGTAGTTTTGCTGTAATTGTTATCCTTACTTATTCTACTCTGTGCTAGTACTGTTACTAATATTACTGCTACTACCGTTTCTAGTGTAACTGCTACTGCTGTTAATAAAGTTACTGGTACTACCGTTACTAGTGTAACTGCTATTAATGTTACTGCTACTACCGTTATTAGTGTAACTGCTACTACTGCTACGACTGTTACTGCTACTACCGTTACTAGTGTAACTGCTACTACCGTTACTAGTGTAACTGCTACTGCTGTTACTAAAGTTACTGGTACTATCGTTACTAGTGTAACTGCTACTATTGTTACTGTACCATTGTTACTAATGTTACTGCAGTCATTGTTATTAATGTAATTGCTATCATTGTTACTAATGTTATTGCTATTACTGTTACAAATGTTACTGCTTTTATTGTTACTAATTTTACTGCTGCTACTATTTTGTTCATTAATATGACTTATAATATTAGTCCTCCTACTTGTGCAATATTACTGCTGTTACTATTGCTAATTTTATTTGTAGGTGACCTACTTTACCCCTTGTGTTATTATTATTAACGCCACTTCTAAGATTTACTATTACTACATTGTATTTATTTGATAAACGTCTACTGCAATTTATTACTAAAATTAAAAACATTGAATAAAATTATGGATCATACCTTTACAATATTTAATAAGTA
The DNA here is from genome assembly GCA_028829895.1 of Sinotaia quadrata. NCBI lineage: Eukaryota > Metazoa > Mollusca > Gastropoda > Architaenioglossa > Viviparidae > Sinotaia > Sinotaia quadrata. The sequence continues at coordinate 7,118,051 of CM054178.1, forward strand.
AATTGTAAGTAAGCGATCTGCTTGAAAAAAATTACTGAGAGGAATTTTTTTGAGAAAATAAAACATCATAACATGATGAAAACACACTGGTCATGGCGAGCATTTTCTCGGCCTCAGTATTTGTTGCGCCCTGTCTGTTGTAATGGCAAATCTCTACCGTACATATTGCTGCTTAGTGGATACTACATGTCGTCTGTTGCAATGGAAAATCTCTACCGTATATTTTACTGATTAGTGGATACTAATACTGGTATGTTGCTCACATATAAGGCTTATGTTACGAAGCAATATCGGGGCTTATGCTATGTCGCTTACATGTATGTTGCTCACATATATTCGACTTACATATGCTGCTCTTATGATATTCCTATGTTGCTCAAATATATGTCGCACACATTTATGCTGCTCACAGATATGTTGCTCGCACTTATACTCGTTTTCTTCCAGGTAGCCATAGCCTGCATACAGCTACATTCTGCTAATAATTACTCATTTATAAATTGCTCAAAGTAATATCCCAAGACTATACTTTACTTATCTCCCATTAAAAAAAAATCTTTCTTTATAAATTCTTTTCGGAAATATAGATTGATTAGACCTGATTTGCCCAGATGTATTTGGCACAAATGCATGCGATCATGCATGATTAAATGGTGTACAGTTTGAAAAGATATAATATTTCCAGACAACTACAACTCAGTTACAAATTTTATCTGAGGAAAACACGTGTTAGTAGTACGGAGAAAAATAAATCTGGACAAATATAGCAGTTACGTCCCTTGATATTCGTAATGGAGCTTTAATAAATACATTTTGCGGTTGGAGAGAGAGAGAGAGAGAGAGAGAGAGAGAGAGAGAGAGAGAGAGAGAGAGAGAGAGAGAGAGAGAGAGAGAGAGAGAGAGAGAGAGAGAGAGAGAGAGATGAATAGAGAAATAACCTTTTCGACAGCCACTTAATTCTGACGAGAGACTAAAATTGCTTCTTTATTTTTTCGGGAGGTTATAAGATAGTATGAAGTAAACACACTCATTGATCTTAACTAAACAATTATCAAGTTCTCGCGAACATAAAACGAGAAATAATTTCCATGGAGCTCAAAAGGTATTGCTTTCTGTTTGACACTGGCTGAAGGAAGAGGTTTAAATTCACGCGAAATAACGTCCGTTAACGGTTTTCTCTTTTCTGTTTCCGCCTAATAGCTTTCTGCATTATGATCTCTGTTGAAGGCCTCCCCAAATGAGCGTGTTTCACACTACGGAGTGTTATCGACAGTGGTATTCAGGGTCATAGAAAATGAAAGGCTTAGACACAAAGGTCTCCAGCAAAGGCTCGTCCACATTGCAGATAGTTGATGACATAACTGAAAAGCGACTCACACATTGTAAATGATTAATATTTGAAATATGAGAGTCTACACGTAGCGAATGGCCGTCTCTTGAGGCCCTCCGTGACAAGAATGTCTGCTTTATTTTTGTTTTTGTTTTCTTCACTGTGCACTGTACTTGGTACACTTTCTGTTCCAGTCAGGAAACTTCGTGCAAATGGCAAATCAGACAGCTGCAAAATGTGAGAGAAATTGAACTTACTCTTCTTCTTTTTTAATCGCGGGTTTGTTTTAACTTGTGAAAAGTTAATGCAAATGAATAAAAAAAATTTATTGCTTGTGTCGATTATTTACAATGATGTGTTTATTGGTATGCATGTATATTTTTTGCGTGCTTGTCTGTAAACCAGCTATAGAAAAAAATACCAAACAGAAAACGTTCTATAATAGATTTATTGGTATGCATGTATATTTTTTGCGTGCTTGTCTGTAAACCAGCTATAGAAAAAATACCAAACAGAAAACGTTCTATAATAGATTCCAGAAATACATGTACGTGTTCTGTTTTAATTCCATTTGCATTTAAAAACTGAGGTAAAGTTTATTTAAATATTTTCCCTTTTACTTATAACCACTTTAATATATGCAGCGTTATTTTAAAGGTAAACATTTTCAGCCAAAGAAACTGATGCAACTACTTTTTGTGAACCGTCAGTCGAGGGAATTCAGAAATGAATAAAAGTGACTCCGCACCACCACCATCTCCCATTTACGTATAATAAAGCCACCAAAAGAACAGGCTTAATTTATTATCTTTAATGTCCATCTTTTCTCGCGAAAAAATGACTTTAACATCTTTGTCGATGCCCCCTACTCCTGCATACGGAAATGCGGATGCCATATGAAAGAGGTTTGCTTTTCTGCTTTTCTGAAACCTGGAGAGAAAAGAGCGGAGACAAAAAATTGAGACCTGAGTTGCTATGGACTGAAGGATTTTAATTTCTAAACAGTAGAGAGGGGTTGTTGTTGTCGCGAATTGTTGTTCAGTTTCCATAATAATGTGAGAATCCAAAAATCCACATCCACTAGACGATATAATGCGTTTAGTATATTTTTTCCTCGGGTATTTGATATAAAAGTTAAATATAATATAGAATTTCCCATACACTTCCCCTCTCCTCCCACCCCCCTTTGGAAGAAAATATTAAGTGTAAAGTCCATTTCGCACTGCGCTCTCCTCTGTTCTTAGGCAAGGAAAAAAGTTCTCTCATGTTTGCTTTCCATGAACGAGGTCGAGCGTGTTTCATCGTGAGACGCGTTCTTGTGTTCTTTACGCAAGCAAGAACGTAATATGTTCTGCTGCCGTATGTTCTTCTCACAGAAATTGGGTATGTTATGTTGTGCATGATAGAATGCGTTTCGTTGGTTCTTACCGCAGGCTAAACGACATCTCTTACTTTTTACCCTCTTATTCGGTCTGGACACAGGGCATTTAGTGTGTTGTGTTGCCCAGCACGAGATTTATCATTTTATTAATAATTATGCAAAACCCCTCCCATTGCTCTCTTCCCTCAACATCTTTTATTCACAGAAAATCGGAAACTGATCGGAAGTGTAAGGTTTGCAGAGGACAGCATGTCACGTGTAGTGTTTGCACAAATGGGTGTGTAAGCAGAAGATGGGAAGTCGCGTGTGGTATTTGCACAACTGTGTGTGCAAACGGAAGATGGGAGGTCACGTATTATGTTTGCATAACTGGGTGTGCATGCAGAAGAAGGAGAGTCACGTATTATGTTTGCACAACTGGGTGTGCATTCAGAAGAAGGAAAGTCACGTATAGTGTTTGCACGATTTGATGTGCATGCAGAAGAAGATGAGAAGTCACAGTATAATGTTAGCACAACTGAGTGTTCAAGAACTCTACTAGAAGTCACGCATAATGTTTGCACGACTAACCTGCAAGCTCAAGAAGACTGGAAGTCACACATAATAATTGTACAACTGGGTGTGCATGCAGAAGCAGATGGGATGTCACGCATAACGTTTACACAACTGGCTGTGCATGCAGGAACGGTTAGGATGATATACATAATGTTTGCAGAACTGGAAAAGCTGGAGAAGATGTGATGTTGTTTGTCAGTGTGCAAGCAAAGTAAGTCTCGGACGGTACTACCAAACTAGGAAAAGTCGAAATAAGAAATATATAAAGTATGCTATGAATTTGTGGATTTTCCAGCCACGATTCCACTCTATCAGCTTGCATCTCATTAACTGACACAATGCAGACATAGCAACATATGTTCAAAGAACGGTTAATCAATCCTAAAAAGCATACTATTTATTCTCTTTTCTGCGCTCAATTATAATGAATACATGCATGATATAAAAATAAACGAGGTGCAATTTACACGCGAACAGGCAGATCAAAGATAACTAAAACAAAACACATCATCAGAATTATCACTATAGAAGAAAGATTTGGGTCATAACCATGAAACACAACTAGCTGCCAATGATTATTTTCGATGCTTTGACTATTTATCGCTATTAACATTGCTATCTATATATTTCGCCGGCATTGTTACGTGTGGATACGCTGCAACTGGGAAAACGTGACTCGCATACGGAGAGTCTGGCATAACTGTTGCAGATATGCTTATATAATCAGTGGCCCATACTCTGCATCGGCACTTGTAGATGGTTTGTATCGTAACTAAATGCAAGTATTGATATGATTTATTATTACAAAATCACCCCAGAATAGAGCAGTGACAGAGAAAACAGAGATAAGGGAGCAAAGAGAAGACAAAAAAGAAAAAGCCCACAGAGAAGACATTTAAGAGAAGATGAAGAGAAGAAAGCAAAAAGAAGACATAGGTAGAAAAGAGAAGACAGAAAAAAACCATAGAGAGAAATCAACAACAACAAATAAGACATAGAGAAGACAGGAAAGAGAACACACCAAAGAGACGATATAAAGAGAAGACCTATAGAGAGACCATAAAGAGAAGACAAGAAAGAGAAGACATGAAGAGAAGACAAGAAGGACAAGACAGAAATGACATGACAAGACACCGACAGAAATGACAAAGAGAAGACACCGACAGAAATGACATAAAGAGAAGACACCGACAGAAATGACATAAAGAGAAGACACCGACAGAAATGACATAAAGAAAAGACACCGACAAAAATTACATAAAGAGAAGACACCGACAAAAATGACTAAAGAGAAGACACCGACAGAAATGACATAAAGAGGAGACAAGAAGGACATAACAGAAATGACGTAAAGAGAAGACAAGAAGGACAAGACACCCACAAAAATGACGTAAAGAGAAGACAAGAAAGACAAGACACCGACAGAAATGACGTAAAGAGAAGACAAGAGGGAAAAGACACCAACAGAAATGACGTAAATAGGTGGCATACAAAAGTAGCACAGGGAGGGAGGTTTCCAAAGCGAACGCCCAAATTACGTTTCGCAGTGTCTCCACGCTACCAAAGGAGCGCAAATGGAGATACAGAGTTGAAGGAACACAATAGATTCTGAGTATTTAAAGAGGAATCCGGAGTATCTGTCCTTCGTAAATAATAATTGCATAATTGTTACTCCCAGCTGCAAACACATTTCTAAGCATGCGTAAAGAATTCTTAAAGTCAGAAAATTTGCTTTAATATGGAACGGATTATAAAGAGCATCTGGAATTATTGGCATAAAGTTATCAATGTTTATAAAGGGACGATAAACAAGCTGAGAAGGTAGCAATAATTGTCCTTAACTTTAATGAAAGTGCATCAACAATGATCGAGTTTAGTGTAAGAGATCTTCAGAAAACTACTAAATAAAAAGTACAAAACAGAACAGGAGTTTTCATAATCAATAAGATAAATTCGATTATATGAATTTCATGTCCTGAGTAATTATTTCACATTCATGTTAAAATATTGCTCTTATTCTAACGTAGTTTTCTCTTCACATCTTGACGTAGATTTCTCAAGTTTGTACAATAAACGTTAATAAATATAATTGAGATTTCTTTCATACTTAGGAACATAAACAGTGTTATTACTATTAACTCGTAATGGAAATACATTCCATATTCCTATTTAATTCCTTTCTTCACAATTACCAATAAATATGACTAAACACAATCATATTAACAATTTGAAACAACAGTGAGATATAATCGGGAAAGCTGTTTGTACAAATGTGAAAACAGGCGGGACACACACAAGCCTTTTGTTTGTAGTAATGGATTACAAATAAATTAAGTAGCGCATGACGTCATAAGGCGAATGAGGCATGCTGTGATTTTATCACTGTAATTAGAGACAAGAAACACAACTGCTCAGGACGTGGCCACGCCTATCGATTGACTTTGCCCAGCTCGGTAAATTTTGCAGCTAGTGCTTTTCTATAGACACGCAAAGTTTAAATTGCGTCTCGATTCCCTCTCCACTGCACCCTACAACCCCCACCCCACCCCCACGCATACCCTGCTTTATTCTTTGGATATATCTGAGAGAGGTGCCTAGATCTGTGCCATTTCCTTTAAGTAGGTCACCGTCTTCCTCAGTGTCGAATTATAATGCAGGCTTTTTCTTACAAGTGACATGGAGGATCATTGCTTTTCAGCTTTGGTCTGTATGTGAGAATTTGACATTAAACACTTTGAAATATATATTTTTCAAAGGAAACTCTGCATTAGGACTTCACCTTTTCACTTTTCGTTGGCGTCGGAGGCCGGTGGCTTGTGTGGAAGTAAACGTAATTGGTTGATAAAAATGTTATCACGGGCGCAGATAGCTACAGCAACTTTTCATGACCTTTGTACTTATTAGGACGATGACGTAAATAAGTGGTGAAGACTGCTTTAAGTATAGCTCTTTCGCCCAAACAATATTTTTAGGGTGTCCAAGGACGTCGAGCACTATTTAACGAATGAAATGGCTCGTAATAAAATTAAAATGAAATTTAAAATCACCTCCGAGACTTTCATCAAGAGAGATTATATTTCCTTGACATTTCTCTGACTTCCATCTTGGTCAGTAAACGAAGCTCGTCTCAATAATAATTATTATTAATGTCATGAATTAAACAGCACCCATTGCGACCTTTAAAGAATAGCAAGCAAATGATAAGTACGAGCGTACTTAAAGCTGGGATATAACGTGAAAACATCAAAAGAAATATTTTATACTATTACTGGTTGTGATGGAACAAGTAAAAAAAAACTTTTGCACATGGCGCGTAATGCTCAAGATGCCACTCTTGAACAAATGACTAAATGTGATTTTGATGAAAAATAATTGAAAAATTGTGTGTACTTTCTATTTCGATCCTAGTCGGTCATTATTCTGTTCTGATAATGCACGAGATGCGGGGGAGTGGGGGAATGAAGTAAATGGACCGGATATTAGTTTGAGAATATATCGACAAAACTGCAATCATCAATAAATGTTTTTAAAGTTCTTGTAAAATCAATGTATTCCCTTTAATATTCTGATTCTCATTGCGACCACGACGGAGGTAATACAGAGACCACAGGAATTATTTTTTGTAATTAGTCTGATAAATATATCTGACACAATGGAAAGATACGTGACACATAAACATATCTGTCACAATGGGAAGATACGTGACACATAGCAGAATAAAATGTCAATGCGACTTTGAAAAATAAAACATCTTTGTTTCGACAGCAGTTCCCCTCCACCCCGGAGGTGTTCCAGTCATGTCACTGATGATCAACTTCGCAGTATTGTTTTTATCCACACAATTTGCTCACTGCAGGCATAGAAATCCGCGTTGTCTGCTTTAAGCATGTATTCTAATTATTTCAGGAGATCGAACTCTCATATAGAATTTAACGTTGCATTTTATTCCACACTTGACCTGGGTCTCCATCTACTAATGCGTTCTAGTGCTATTAGCCTGATAATATTCTAGAGAAGTGTGTGTGTCGTTATTTCTCTTTTAAAATGCCACAACCCTTTCCGGGTGAGTTAATGCACAAAAGCGTAGCTCTCATACGTAGAAGTCATCATTCATGTAGACAGACACACGTCTTCATTCATGTAGACAGACACAAGTCTTCATTCATGTAGACAGACACAAGTCTTCATTCATGTAGACAGACACGTCTTATTTATGTAGACAGACACGAGTCTTCATTCATGTAGACAGACACAAGTCATCATTCATGTAGACAGACACAAGTCTTCATTCATGTAGACAGACACAAGTCATCATTCATGTAGACAGACACAAGTCTTCATTCATGTAGACAGACACAAGTCATCATTCATGTAGACAGACACAAGTCTTCATTCATGTAGACAGACACAAATCATCATTCATGTAGACAGACACAAGTCTTCATTCATGTAGAGAGACACCAGTCTTCATTCATGTAGACAGACACAAGTCTTTATTCATGTAGACAGACACGAGTCTTCATTCATGTAGACAGACACAAGTCTTCATTCATGTAGACAGACACAAGTCTTCATTCATGTAGACTGAAGCCGGTAGAGAAATATTTGCTAACATTCCCAGTATCATCTGCTCACCACAAGATATATGTTTAAAAAATGAAAACATAATTAGTCATGAAAGGTCAGTGATGCCGAACATAGGACTGTCAGTTAATAAATGCAAAATAAATGTCTACTAAAGAATGCAAGATTGACATACAAAAAATCCCGAGGTGCTCCCGACATACTTAAATGGCCAATAAATTTAGTAAAATTAATTGTGAGTATTTATGAATACGAAAATCTGGAAAAATTTTCACGCTGGACCTGCTGCAGGATTTAATTTTCAAAATACGTCACGTCGCATGCAAAGTCGTTAATTCGCACGTAATGCTGGTACGCTGTTCAATACCTATCTAAATCCTGAAGCAGATTGCAATCCTGACTGTAATCCTAAATGTTAATAATGAAAAACATTGTCATTAAAAATAATCTCTTGTTATTTAACGCTGGACACTGGACTGTGCAGGGATCGTGCAAATGTATCGAGTGTGACTGTTTCCCTTGGGGGCTGAGACTATACTTGCCAGGTGAAGCTTGCCAGAAGTCAGAAATTAAAATTCGTATGCGTGGCACCATTAATGTTGAAGAACAACCTTAAGTCGTCACTATGTGGATGGCTTCAGATTTATTTTGTGACACAACGCCACCCAATCTATGATTATTATTAATCATCCATGGTTATTCACAAGTGATGAGAGTATTAATCTATTGTTATTAATAATTCTCCAGAAGACACCACTCGTTTAATCTATATTTAGCGAGCCCCCCCCCCATCCACCTACTATCTCTCCACCATATCGTTATCAATACATATAAGAAAGTCAATAAATTAAACAAAAATACTTATTAAAATCAACAATCAAATATAAATATAACAAATGCAATGTAAAGATTATTTGACATCAATATTTCCACAAAACCATGTTTAAATAATTACAATATCTACACAGTCTTATATCTTAACACACAATTCAACAAATTAATGTCAATATAAATCACAGGATAATTGTTATCAGAGAACAGAAATAGATGCATAGAGAATTAAGCAATAATAATTTGTAAATGACCTCATCTAGACGATTTCACTAATAGTCTTTCACGCACTTTCATAACAAAGTTACAAAGTTATTGTTCACAATAGAATTGTCAGTCTCCATGTGTTCCTCTAGAATGCTGTAGATTATCTCATGAGTCATTGTTCTGTACAAACTAATCTGGGTACTCCATCATATTAGTTCCCTCTAGCAGAACAACAATGTAGCAATTGCAGTAACTTCCTTGTACCACATGAAATTCCACATGTAGTAAAGCATACTTTGCCACCATACATCAACAGAGTGCAGTGTATCCCTTACACTTACACAGTGAAGTTAAAGACTTCTCGAATTTACCATGATTGACGTGGTTTTTAAATCAGTAAACCATGAGATTATAGTAAAAATAATAAGGCTGCTTATTGCATGTAAAATTTAATTATAATCTGGGAACAAATATTAAGTTTCCAGTTTATTTATATTTAACTCCATTCTCACTTACATTCACATCTCAACTTACAATTTCCTGCAACAGTATTTACTAGCCCGATACATGCATACAGCATAATAAATACAACATAGTATTTTTATGAATGGATTAATTAGAAAGAAGGTGAAGTGTTTAGCTTGCTACATACAAACATCATAGTTCACTATTTGTAGAAATAATAGTCTACTCACTTAATGCATCTCTATGTAAAAAGCAAGCATAATATATCAATATCAAAATGCATGAAATATTTAAAATTCCATTCTCTCTCAATAAGTCTGATAATTCACCATTAAGTTAAGGGCTCCTTTTCAGATTGGACTGGAGTTTTGTCAAATTTAAAGTGATTAGAAAAAAAATTCTTTTCAACAGGTAAACTTTTTATCTCAGCCCATTAGCTGGTCTCGTTCTTGTAAATCCTAACAATTGGATAATAAAAACTACTCATCCACCTAAAACCGGTCTAGATTACATCAGCAATTTCTAGCACATTCTCCACCTGAGTTGTTTACTCCAACACTGAAAATTGATACTTAAAAATATCTGCATGAGCAGTGCCCAAGGTCGGATCACTTTGACATTTAACAATTGATATAACAATTAAGCGTAGAAATAGGGATTTACTCTGCCACACATTTCACTCACCTCTTTTTTTCTTCTCGTTCACAGAGAAATTGTGCAAAGATAAAACGACCTGTATACTTTGGAACTCTTCAAATGCGGGTTGTGTAACTGACAGTTGCTGCAGAAGAGTTGAACTCTGCAGCGATAACTGGCAGTTCAGTTTCAATAGATGCAATAAAATAAATTGTAACAAAGAACGTTAGTTGTGTCGAAAGACTAAGAACACTGTCAGTCGCTAAGGTAACCACTAAAAATACTTGACCTCATGTTGTCACGTGGTGTAAATTGTCGATATACATGAGATGATGGTGATATAAAGTTACCTTATATTACCTATGGTAATTACCTACATTTTTGGTAAAGGTATCACGTGCTGCACGTAAGTACTTCAGGGAACTGCGACATGGCATTATCGCATTTAACAAACGGTGGTTGTCATGACAGATTTGTGACGTCAAGTTTACACTTGCGATGAATGGCTGTTTACTGTCTATACTAAACAACTACGTCACGTGGTCCGGTGACAGGCGTGTATATGCACTAGACACAACTGTGATATTAAATTGCCAAATGGTTCTGAATTGTTTTATATACATTGCCCAAGTCCAAAACTACACAAACGTACGAGGAAGCAAGGACACGATTTTAAAGGGTCACTGTCAGATTAATTCCAAGGGTGCACAATGGGAGATCTAGACAAAAAATACGTCGATGAGAACGATAAGGCTTACTTCAAACTTGTAATAGTAGCTCAGTGAACTGACCAGAAGTAGGCCGGAAGCAGGACTGATTCAAATTACTACCCCACTAAGAGAGTCATGCATATTTCATCGCAAGAACCTGGGAGTTGGAGTGGCATCAGGAAGTAGTCCCGATAGCATAAAGTGGCTACGAAGGTACAAGTAAAATTCATGGGATTAAAGAAGGACAATTCTTAAAGAGGCACCATACCAACTCTAATTTGCCAATAAACTAAAGATACAAACCAGTAACTTTACAGAATCATCAGTAGAGATACAAGCCAGTAACTCTACAGAACCATCAGTAGAGATACAAGCCAGTAACTCTACAGAACCATCAGTAGAGATACAAGCCAGTAACTCTACAGAACCATCAGTAGAGATATAAGCCAGTAACTCCACAGAACCATCAGTAGAGATACAAGCCAGTAACTCTACAGAACCATCAGTAGAGAGAGTCGTATACAAAACGTAGACAGAGAACGCTTCCAAATTTACGGCTTGATTGAAGTGAAAAGGGAGGTAAGTATTAATTGATCGTAAATGGTGAATCTGTGATTAGTGATTTGTAAATAGTGATTCGCAAGGTAAATGTGCATTTGTTTTTGTTGCTTTAAAAACTATCTTGGGCTGGATTAATTACGGCCTTACCGTAAATAACAGTAAGGTACAAACGTCGGAAGTTTTATTTTATCAAGCGATAAGTGGCTCCTGCTTTATAGAAAACTCTAAATGTGCACGTGTGCACGTGATTTTATTCAAGATGAGTTCTAACTTTACCGATGATCAGTATATAATGTGCTGTGTTATTATTAACGCCCTCTGATCCAGGGTACAATTGATTTAATGTTAAACTTGATCAAGCAATAAAATAAAAGGGGCGAGATGATTTGTATTAAATTAAAATTTTTATTCAGCAGCGTCGTTCTGAAAACTTATAACGATGACTATTCCTAAAGTTTACGTTTAAAAACTACTGTAAGAAAACAGTTTACGTTTAATAACTACTGTAAGAAAACAGTGTACGTTTAAAAACTACTGTAAGAAAACAGTTTACGTTTAAAAACTACTGTAAGAAAACAGTTTACGTTTAAAAACTACTGTAAGAAAACAGTTTACGTTTAAAAACTACTGTAAGAAAACAGTTTACGTTTAAAAACTACTGTAAGAAAACAGTTTACGTTTAAAAACTACTGTAAGAAAACAGTTTACGTTTAAAAACTACTGTAAGAAAACAGTTTACGTTTAAAAACTACTGTAAGAAAACAGTTTACGTTTAAAAACTAATGTAAGAAAACAGTTTACGTTTAAAAACTACTGTATGAAAACAGTTTATGTTTAAAAACTACTGTAAAAAAACAGTTTATGTTTAAAATCTACTGAAAGAAAACAGTTTGCGTTTAAAAACTACTTTGTAAGAAAACAGCCATGAATCGTAGTAGGAAAGAATCCTAAATTTCTTTATCAAATTTAAAAACTACTGTAAGAAAGCGGCCATGAATCATAGTATGAAAGAATCCGAAATTTCTCTATCAAAATAAAAAAAAAAACGCTTTATCTCTGTAAAATCTTATAGATGTTATTTGAACATTGCAAAGGCAATAAGATATTAAAGCACATTCGCAGAGAAGAGGTTGTGGAAACCAAATGATCCCAAAATATGTTTGTTCCGAGGCCAAATGGGTTCAAAACAACAACAAAGAACCGAGTTATTTTCGGTTTTTGAATGCGAAAGAATCTCTCTCAACAAATCGAACTCATAAAAACATCACAATACAAACAAACAAACAACTGGTAGAGGAAGAAGAAAAGCCGCGATTCCATTGGTCGGGGTCTGTGCACATAGTTCCCAAACGTCACGACTGGAGTCAGTCATGACTTAACACAGCGGGGTCCAAATGACACCGAGCGTCATATGGACACTGCGATGCTCTTTTGAAATTTACGGCCGGAACATAATGGTACCATTAGAAGCAGGAAATTGCACCGGTCCTGTAAAAGGAAAAACGTATGAAACTGCCATTCTTGCATCCAACTAGTGCAGCGGTAGGGGCTATCTATTCAATGCCATCCGATTTTGTTTCGCAAAGATTTCTGGGATCTCATCTTGGACTCACGTGGAATTTTGCAGCGCCCGTATTACAGCTCGCCAGCACGTGGGTGGGTGAGGATATACCGAATGGTCTGCTGTCGATGGAATGGGCCAGCTAGCAGCAAGCATGCTGGATCACCGAGAAATGCGTTAACATCGCGTTACATCGGTGAACGTAGACGCAGATGAATGAGGAGGAAAACGCAGGTTGGAAAGTGGACGCTAAGAAGAAAGCACTCCCTCCCTCCCTCCCTCCCTCCCTCATAAATACATCTGAGAGACAGGAGGATAGATGACATTTTTGTAACATTTAGCTTAAAACGTTCACTTGTCATCGTTCTTGTTCAAAAACGTTCGAAACGTTCCGACTTGAAATGTGCGTCAGGATTGTCATCTTTCTCGTTCCAAAGCGTTCGGAACGTTCCGACTTGAAATAGTCTTAGATGCGCTGATACCGCAAGCTCGAAATATTGCCTGTATTTAGATTTAGTTGTGAACACTCCGACCTTCGTGCATACTGCCACTGCCATGCGTGCTCACATTCACTGCTTTTATTTTAATTTGACGTCACTACCAAGCTCGGTTATTTCCCTTTCTTTGTTACTCGAAATACTGGATCTAATGACGTTTATATTTCAAATAATGTTCTGTGTGTAAGTATTTTGCATGTAAAATAATATTGTTGATTTCCCATTTTAAAAAAAATACATGTATACACATAATTACAAAGTGACGTGATTAAGGTTTGAAATATAGAGATATTTATTTTTGTGGAAGATAAAGGTAAGAACCGAATTAAAGCGTATATATATTCCTATTTTAAAAACAATCAAATATATATATAAGAATGTATACAATATTAGAGACATTCTGGACATGAAACTGATTCACTTTAACCTCAACCGATTGGCCATAGTGAGGATAAAATAACTTTTTAAAATAACTTTCCGTTTTAAAAAAAATGTACATAATTAAATATAAAAATACAGGCTCGTAATTAGTGAAGAGCCACTTTTCCCTCGCTACCAACTTAATCACTCATGCAAGAAGAACACTGTCCACACAACAGCCAAGACAATGACTAATTTTGATAACGAATTTAAAAATACAAACGAACGCAAAACGGCTGCATGGCATGAAGCTCGCAATGGTGAAAGAAGCAAAATGCGAGTAAAGTGCTCTCCCCTTTAGCGATTTAATCCGTGGGCGGAGCTTTGATGCTGCTTCAAACGAGATCAATGAATTCTGTGTTAATTTCTTTAAAAAAAAAAAATAAATAAAGCGACCAAGATAGATGTCTTAGTAGCCGGTTGTAAGATAATTTGCATATCCACTGCTAAATCAAGGTAGTGTCTAATTTAAGACCAATATTTTAGGGAGATGTGCAGAGGTGTAGAGAGATGTAGAAAACTATCCGTAGAGATTTGTAGAGATGTGTAGAGTGGTAAGTAGAGTATAAACCGTAGTGTAGAATAGTGCCTAGATATTTATAGCGTGGTAACTTAAAACAGACGTACAAAATATTCCTATCATTGGTATTTCATGTTGATATTGAAAGTGGGAGTGAAAATTTAAAAGCGTGCGCGCGTGTGTTTGTGTTTGTGTTTGTGTATATATGTGTGTCTGTGAGAGGAAGATAATATGAGATATTTCCAGAACAATAACGTGTATTTTGATTTCCTAAATTTGTTTGTCAAGTCTTTTTTTTCTGCAAACGTTTCAAATTTGTCCACTGAGAATTTCGCACAGCAAGACTCATACCATTCGCATTTCTATCCTGGTGTCTTGACGCCAACTAATTATAAATATTCATTTCGTTAGTGGAAAGCATATGCCGCCAATAGAATTGACTTCTACAATAAGAAACATGAAATACGTAGCATGCTATTTAAATTATAAGAATAAAGAGAAAATCTCACGACAAAAATGAAGAATACATTTTCTCAATAAACAACTGAAAGTAATACACACCAAATCGATTTGTTTACTCTACAAACATATACATATCATGCAATATTATTAGATATGCTATATATAAAAAACATATACATATCATGCAATATTATAGATATGCTATATATAAAAAACATATACATATCATGCAATATTATAGATATGCTATATAAAAAACAACTTCTTCTGCATCATCATATGGGAGTACACTTCCTCAAGAGATGAATATTTATTTTTTCTCTCACTCAACACACACACACACGCACGCACGCACGCACACACCCCCACACACAAACAATTGCGATTGGAAATACACATCATGTTACTTTTCCCCTCACATTAATGACTTGATAATTACAAATGCCTAAATCACTGACTCCAAAATTTAAAACGT
The DNA here is from genome assembly GCA_028829895.1 of Sinotaia quadrata. Taxonomy (NCBI): domain Eukaryota; kingdom Metazoa; phylum Mollusca; class Gastropoda; order Architaenioglossa; family Viviparidae; genus Sinotaia; species Sinotaia quadrata. The sequence goes on from CM054178.1 coordinate 7,133,246, forward strand.
CTCTCCATAACTTTGATCTTATCGGTGGTGAGTTAAGTGTAGAAGCATGAATACATTTTTTTTTATATTTAACGAATGTTTCTTGCATTCGTTGCAAGAAATAGTGCCCACAGAAAATAGAACACTACGAATTTTTTTAACTGATAGAGTGCCTTCGCGATTTATCTCGGTAGTTTAATAAATAAAACTAACAGTCCGGAGAACGTGCATCTGCTTGAAACAGACCAAGTAAATCTGGTTAGAGTTATCGCTGACTAACTTCAAGAAGAGATGATAATCATCTGGCACTACCTGTTTGCAACAAGGAGCTTGGAATATATAGTCAGTTGTATATATTATAACAACTAAGGTGATAATTATCCGGCTCTCCTGTTTGCAACAAGGAGCGTGGAATACCTGGTTAGTTTTATTATATATCATAACAACAGATATGTTAATTATCAGGTACTACCTGTTTGCAATATGGAGCGTGGAATACCTGGTTAGTTTTATATATATATATCATAGATGAAATCGACATTACACTGCAAAAGTTCGCTCTCCATAGCATGGTCCATAATTTGTCAATCCAAAGTCAAAGTGTAATAAAAGATAAAGCACACAAAAAAACACAGAACGGACACGAGAAAGTATAGCTCATATCACATTTATATTATCGTTTTAATAACATTGCTTTGAAACTTCACAACAAAATTGCTAAAGTTAAACTCAAATCAAAAGCGGAAAACTGTGATTTTAGTTTTTCACGATTTCAATTTTGTTTCTTTAAAAAAAAAGAAAGCAGCAAAAATTGATCTTTAATTTTTTTATATTGACTTTTTATTTAACAGCTTACCTTAATAATCAAAGCGGTCTTCGACTTTGTTGGTTGTCAACTTCTTGTCGAATGATGGTGGGGTTATGCACTTTTAAAAATAATAGGGCTTAGGATACCGCTCACAAGAAGTACGTGTTTCTTTTCCGCCTCTGTTTCGCACGCTTGTTTCATTTGCTCTCCTGCCTCTGCTTTATTTAGTGTTAGTTTGTTTTTACTTCGTCATCTAAGTTTCTATCAGGTTCCGTTGGTCGTATCTTCTTTCCAACTCCTTGTGTTGGCTAACCCCGCTCGCACACGCATGCGTGAATGACGTCTTAGTGGTTCTCGCGAATGTAAGGATCTAACACGATGCCTGTCACTCGCTTTATAAGGCATGCACGTGCGTGAGTGAGCTAATTTGCATATGACGATGAGGACACGTGACTTGTGATGGGCGGACTGGTTATCAGAGGCCAGGGACTGAAAGTGTCCACTGACTGGTTTTGGAACGATTTGTGAGTGGGTTGAAATGTTAATGAAACTGTTCGTTGACACTCGGGTCAGTTGAATTAAGCAACTGCCAGAGAAGTTTGTGTAAAATGTATTTTATTTTATTTTTAAATTACATCTTTGCTTTGGCGAGACACATTTGTAAAGAGCCTGGAACCGTGTGTCTATTCATTTTCAAATAGCACAGTGAAAGACGGGTGTGTCGATTAGTATAGAAATCAATCAAGCATTGATCTCATGTCTATTTTTAGAATGAAAATTTTAATTATAGATTGGATTCTCCGATCCCTTTCCATCCTCACAGCTATTCCTTTCAATTTACTCACTATCTCATATGTCTTAGCTACCGCACGAACTTTAAAAAGAATATGCTATCTGCCTCACCACTCGTCACCTCGAACCAAACTGGTGTTATTGAGAAATAGTTTATTGGGGAATATATGATCTGTTAGATTGTTAGGGCCGAAACAAATATATTGTCAAATAAAACTGACTTTAGACCATGTCGGTGAGTTGTGGATAGAGATGTATGCTTTCTATTCGATTTAAAGATATTATTTTCAGTTTAGAATATGTATCCTTGTTCGAGTTATCTTATAATGTTTACATTACATTGTCTTGTGGATCCGTAATATCTATATATTTTGGTGCCTTCCCGATTTGTGGGGATGTTTTCAGTATTTAACTATTGTAGCCATTTCTGAGCCAATGAGGAACTGGACCTTTAAAATACTTCACTGCAATATGGCGCTGGTGCGTCCACTGTATTGTTACTGTTGTTATTTCCTGAGTCAATGTGACACTAATATATTTTCGCAATCTGTTACTTTCAGCTATTGTTGTACACTCTCCACTGCAATAGAATCTATTTTTTCTCCCTTTTCAGCGCCATTTGCAATCCTACTCCACCCAAGCCAAGGCCTGTGCATGCCTGCTTCTGGCAATATCAGTAGTCAGGCATTCCATCGCAATTTAATTCCGTGCTGCCTGCTTCTGGCAATATCAGTGGTGGACATGATTGCAATTAAACTCAGTGCTGCCAGCTTCTGGCAATATCAGTGGTGGACATGATGGCAATATCAGTGGTCAGGCATTCCATCGCAATGTAACCCAACAGTCATGTTCGTCTGGTCGTATCTCAGTTTCAACTACTCCAATGCATCTATCCACCATTTCCACTTTTCTTATGATTCGTGCTCTTTTCTGATCCACTAAAATCAAAAGTGCCAAACCAGACAAGAGTCAGAAGGGGTTCGTGTACGTTTTAAGTCAGTACACCTTAGCCTTCCTACTGAATTGCTGTATGCTTTCTTCATATTCGCTCAGTACTCTGAGGTCCACGTCTCACCCTCTGCTTTATCCCGCTTCTCAGCCAGACCTACTTCTATCAATCAAGCCCAGTTCCGGTCTGCTGCATTTGGCTATCATAATACGTACGCATTCGTCAAAAGCAGAATATGACATTTGTAGTCTTATTCAGCAGCGCAGATGATGAAATATGTAGACTTATTTAGCACAGTAGAAGATGATATTTATAGTCTTATTCAGCAGTATAGAAGATGATATATATAGTCTTATTTAGCAGTGCAGAAGATGATATATGTAGTCTTAAAGAGTAGTGCAGAAGATGACATATGCAGTCTTATTTAGCAGTATAGAAGATTATATATAAATAGTCTAGTTTAACAGTATAGAAGATGACATTTGTAGTCTTATTCAGCAGTGCAGAAGATGACATCTATATTCTTATTCTTTAGTATAGAATATGAAACTTGTAGTTTTATTCACTCGTGCCATGCACAACAATCTTAGTCATAAAGTCTCGCTGAGTGTAAGTTTTGTCTTGTTCACTCATTCAATAGTCGCCAATTTTCGCCATTTTTTGTGACCTTGTGACTGTCAACTGACTCTTTCTACCTCTTTGTCTATTTACTCAGAGTACGTCTAATATGTTCTTAATGCAACATATTTATGTGTTTAGAAGGTAGTGAAACAAGTTGCTAAATGCCCTGTTTTTTTTTCTTTTTTGTGTTCATATGTTTTTATTATCAGCTTACTCCATATTTACCCTTGTGCTATAATTAAACAGTTCTTAAGCAACCTTATGTATGTTTGGATTGCACAAACTATACTCCTAATTAACTCTATGTTTGTGTTTGGATTGTTCCAATACCTATCGATTCTCAACCTGTCGCGTGTACAGCGCCCGTCTCTCACTTGGTGGATATGCGGGTGCTGTAAATGTTTTCTCTCTTCCACAACATTTAAAATAAACATTCATGATAACACAATTCTTCCGTAGGTGGAAAATTTCTTTCTAAAGGAGAAGACAAATATATCTTTAATCTATGTGTAGCGAGTTTCCATCCACCCACTTTCTTCTCCTACATAAAGTTATTAATATGCTTAAAAGGTAATTAAATTTAACAATATATTTATTAAATCAACAATTAAATAAATATCCCTATGACAAATACAATGAAATAGATTATTTGACATTAATATTTCTACGAAATAAACTTTCGAATAACTTTATAATTACATAGTCTATCATAGATACAATTCAACAATAGAGTCAATACAAATCGCAGGATAGTTTTATCAGAGAACAGAAATGGAGTTATTAAAGACAAGTAATCATAGTTTCATGTAACCTGAGTCAGCAAGGTCCTAACAGTCCTTTGCACACTTTGCCACAATGTCACAATTTATAGTTCCACCTGTGTCTGTCACAATTTATAGTTCAGTTCAATTTCGTCAGCTCCATGTGTGTCACTCACACGTGAAAACACTCTTCCACTACTTAGAATTAACCCGGGTGCTCTTTTCTGCCATGTCAACTCCTTCCACAGAATAATAAATATAGCGACGTCCAATAATTTCTGTACACCAGAGGTTGGTCAACATATCTTGCCACCAAACATCAGTAGAGGGTAGTGTATTCTTGAACTTACACTCCGTTCCTACCTTTACCAGGGTTGGTCGTAGCAGTTTACAAACAATAAACCAGGAGATTGGTAGAGCACGTGAAAGGCACACTTTGTCTCTGAAAAAAAAACATAATCAGCGGACAAGTGCTACGGTTTCCAGTTTATCACTTTATAACTCCATTCTATCTGAAAATTCCAGTCTCAACTTACAATTTTCTGCAACAGTTTTTATTAGCCCGACACATGCAAATGGCAAAATAAATGCACATATCAAACAATGTCAATTTTCTTGAAAACTACATGCGAGCAGCTTACTTCAAACATTTGTAGAAATAAAAGTCAACTCACATAGTACATCTCTACATAAACACAACTATAACATATCAATAGCAGAAGTGCATTAAATATTTCTAAGTCCATTCTCTCTCAATCATTCAGCTAACTCACCATCAAGCTGACAGCTGGACTTCTTTGCCACTTCAAATTCAGATAATTAGACAGTAGATTTATCTACAGCAAGTAAACTTTTTAATCTCATCCCATTGGTTGGATTCGTTCTCGTAAATCATAATCATTGGATAATAAAACTACTCATTAGATTGCACTATTTCAGCAAATCTAGAATATTCTTGTCTCGAGAGTTTACTTCAACTCAGACATTTTCAAATATACCATCATAAGGAGTGCCCATGTTTGGGATATTCTGTCAATTTAACAATTTATATAACAAATACATTTAAAAATAGGAAGAGGCAAATTTACTTTGCCACACGTACCGTACAATGGCTACTGCTTACACTCCTATTTCTTATCTTAGTAACTTAACGTACCCACCCGTGTGTGTCACTTCTTTGAACTCTTAGTTCTACCCACCCGTGTGTGTCACTTCTTTGAACTCTTAGTTCTACCCACCCGTGTGTGTCACTTCTTTGAACTCTTAGTTCTACTCACCATGTTTGTCTCTTCTTTGAACTCTTAGTTCTACCCACCCGTGTGTGTCACTTCTTTGAACTCTTAGTTCTACCCACCAGTGTGTGTCACTTCTTTGAACTCTTAGTTCTATCCACCAGTGTGTGTCACTTCTTTGAACTCTTAGTTCTACCCACCCGTGTGTGTCATTTCTTTTGAACTCTTAGTTCTACCCACCAGTGTGTGTCACTTCTTTGAACTCTTAGTTCTACCCACCCGTTTGTGTCACTTCTTTGAACTCTTAGTTCTACCCACCCGTGTGTGTCACTTCTTTGAACTCTTAGTTGTACCCACCCGTGTGTGTCACTTCTTTGAACTCTTAGTTCTACCCACCAGTGTGTGTCACTTCTTTGAACTCTTAGTTCTACCCACCTAGTCTATGCCTCTCTGTTCTTGGATCGCTTAGTACTACCCTTCCACCCACTCCACTCCATGTTTATCCATTTTTAGTCTTAGTTCTACTAATCCACCCACTCCACTCCATTTTTATCCGTTCTTTGATCTATTAGTTGTACCCATCACCCATTCCACCCCATGCCTGTCTTCTCTTTTGTTTAAATTTCGAATATTACCCCCAAATTCTCTTAGCTCTCATAAGTCATAGCTATGGTAACCTAATCTACGTGCATCGTGTGTCTGCTATTTTCTTTTTCTCATTTTTCTCATCCACCAGGTTCTAGACACCAGTCATATAACAGGATAATGTAGTGATTTTCTTCCCGTTATGCTTTATTCGCACGAGGTCAATATTTAAATAATATGTGCGCACGTTACTTTCCAAGATGAAAATAGGGCGGTAAATTGATGTACGGAGTTCGTAAACTAGTTGACATTGTAAATAATTGCATGTGCTCTAAATCCGTCTATCCGTCTGTCCCTCTCTCTATCTATCCGTCCGTCCGTCTATCCAACCATCCATCCATTTAGACAATTATTTTTCTCTCAAGCGAGCCATCATTGCTTGCCTGTCTGCTAATTCTGATCTCATGTCCAAACTGCATGCACTTCTCCTTGTCGACTTTGCAAGATCTGCGAACGGCTTTCAAGCGTCCGACACACTAGAGCGAAAGATGTCTCGTTTAAACATACGTCTCTGGTCTAATAACCATACTGTAATCCCTCTGTCCGGCCGCCGAGCCAAAATGTTCGAAGTATGAAGCGGAAAAAGCTACGTCATGGAATGATATTCATTCCAGTAGACGACAACCATTTTCGGTTCAGCTCCAGCTCTGATTGCCTGTTCGCATCTTGTGAATAGTTCCGATGGGTAAGGGTGGACGGGGGTGGTGTAGCAGTAATTGGGACTCAACCAAGTGGTTTTGAAATGAGTATGTTGACAGACGGCGCAGTGACTTAATGATAACTGGTTAGAACCGGTTAAAGAAATGGCGAGACGGCTATTTATATTTCTTGTTTCTTTTCAGGAATCAAGCCACAAAGCGAGCCCTGACAGTCTGAGTCTGTCTAACACACAAAGCGAGCCCTGACAGTCTGTCTAACACACATAGCGAGCCCTGACAGTCTGAGTCTGTCTAACAAAGACAAAATTATTTCACCAGTTAAAGATGTATGTCTATGTGTGTGTGTGTGTGTGTGTGTGTGCGCGCGCGCGCGAGTGTTTGCCTGTGTTTGTGGGAGTGTGTGTGTGTGTGCGTGTGTGTGTGTAAGCGTGCGCACGAAATTGCTGTTTATCAGTAAATAAATTCTTTTCTTCAGAATCGCAAAGAACACTTTATTTCGAAACAATAAACAGTTAAAATTGCCGAAACAATTAAAATACATTTACATAAGTTATGTCTTCTTCTTTACTACTGTGTCCACTGTAACGCCTACTATTATATATATATCTACTTCCATCATCATCAGGAACACCACCACCACCACCATCATCATATCTTAATTTTGTAATCATCCTCATCATCCTCAACGCCCCCCCCCCATCCCTTACACCAACCCCCCGCACGTTCTTGTTCAGCTGCAGGTGCTGCCAGTAGAACGAGAGTTTAGAAAGAACGGCAACTCACGGAACAGCATATATTATTGAGACATGCTGCAGACAGTAGTCGGCACATCAAAAGAGGCATTAAAACAAGAGTTCGATAATCTGATGCATTGTGCACACGCATGCGCCAACCGTTATGTCCGGCGCATTGAGGGAATGTTTGTGATTTACTAGTAAGCATGGTCCATGGATTGCGTTTCCTTTTATGAAGTGTTACTATTGTAGGGTTGTTAGTGTTGCTATGACGACTGCTTCTATTAGTACTATTTCCACAACAAGGGCTGTTAGTGATACTATGAATGCTATATTTACTATTATTGATATTACTATTATGACTTTCTGATGTCATTACTACTGCTACTATTAGTACTGCTGATACTGCTGCTATTGTTAGTACTGCTGATACTACTGCTATTGTTAGTACTGCTGATACTACTGCTATTGTTAGTACTGCTGATACTACTGCTATTATTAGTACTGCTGATACTACTGCTACTATTAGTACTGCTGATACTACTGCTATGAATATTTCTGATTCAACAACTCCTATTTCTATTATTATTACCACTACTGGTACTGATTTTATTATTGCCGCAACTACTGAGACTATTACTATAACTATTTCTGACACTACTGCTATTGCTACTGATGTTACTATTAATTGAGCATTTCTGATATTATTAGCATTACTACTGCTGACACTACTACACTGACTATCTGATACTACTGATACTATAACTATTACTACTACTGACACAATAACTATTACTGAGCTTGGAAATATGACTTTTTTATATTATTACTACTAGGCCTACAATTCTCCTACAATGACATCTTTGTTATTGTTCCAGATGTAGACCACCAGGCTAAACGTCTCCTACAATGACATCTTTGTTTTTGTTCCAGATGTAGACCACCATGCCTAAACGTCTCCTCTCTTGAGATCTCTGACTCCCATTTCTGAGATACATAGAGTCTGTCTACGTCTGCTTTTTGGTGTAAGGCTTTATGTATTGTTTTCATGTTTTTCTGACCAGTTCATTTATTGTCCAATATATGATGCCTCCAGTATAGTGGATTACAGGTACAGAGTATGCATTGATGACTTGTATTTTGTTAGCCCCATTTACCTTGGACTTCGGAGTAATCTAAACCATTTTTGATAATCACTCTTAACTTTGGAATCACTCGATCTGTTCTTATCCCGAAGTACCATAGTATTTTGACTTCTCTTGTTTCAGTGACTGCTTCTGGTTGGTGCATCCATACTCTTTCTATTCTTTTTACCATAGTTCTCACATAAAATTTTATGTATGTGTTTTGCCACTTCCTTGTCTCTTGGTGTATTCTATTTCAGCCAGAACCCGATATCCAGATAATATATACTCTGTTGTCTCTTGGTGTATTCTATTTCAGCCAGAACCCGATATCCAGATAATATATACTCTGTTGTCTCTTGGTGTATTCCATTTCAGCCAGAACCCGATATCCAGATAATATATGCTCTGTTGTCTCTTGGTGTATTCTGTTTCAGCCAGAACCCGATATCCAGATAATATATGCTCTGTTGTCTCTTGGTGTATTCTGTTTCAGCCAGAACCCGATATCCAGATAATATATGCTCTGTTGTCTCTTGGTGTATTCTATTTCAGCCAGAACCCGATATCCAGATAATATATGCTCTGTTGTCTCTTGGTGTATTCTATTTCAGCCAGAACCCGATATCCAGATAATATATGCTCTGTTGTCTCTTGGTGTATTCTATTTCAGCCAGAACCCGATATCCAGATAATATATGCTCTGTTGTCTCTTGGTGTATTCTATTTCAGCCAGAACCCGATATCCAGATAATATATACTCTGTTGTCTCATCGATGGATTTGCAGAGTCTTCAAGAATCTGTGACACGTGCGCCAATTAGTTAATGAAGATAATTAATTATTATTATTAATTAATCTTTCATAACTAATTTCAAGTGATGAGAATATTAAGTTTATTTTATTAATGATCCTCCAACAGACACCACTGGTCTCTCACTTGGTGGATATTTGGTATTGTAAACGTTTTCTCTATTCCATAACATCAACCAAAATTTACAGTCACATACTGTTTCCGTGAGTGGAACACATCTTACTAGGTTGGCATTGTATCACACTGTCATAACAGACATCTAAATAACTAGAGAGTCAGTCATATCACATATCGCTAACATAACTAGCGGCATCACAATATTGACAGACAGATATCACATATATAAGAATATATACGTCACAAACATAATAACAGACATCAATGTCATAACAGACATTGCAGATACAATAGTAGTCATCACAGTCATGACAAGCATCAATTCTAACATTCACAAAGTTATAATAATGACATATTTCACAGTAATAATGACATACATAACAGTATTAATGACATACATCACAGTAATAATGACATACATCAAAGTCATAATGAAATACATCACGGTCATAGCAAATATCACAGTCATAGTGGACACGCGAATATTACACAAGGTAAAATCTACAAATATAACTCATACATTTACAAACAAAGATTACACACAATCAGTATACAGGAGAAATAAGAAAACTCTTAGGATATCATACATTTAGAAACAGAGATTACACACAATCAGTATATAGGAGAAATAAGAAAACTCTTAGGATATCATACATTTAGAAATAGAGATTACACACAATCAGTATACAGGAGAAATAAGAAAACTCTTAGGATATCAAACAAGATGGCGAAATACGATCGTAAATAAATAACAATAAAAAAAATTAATTATAGTCTCTTCAACCGGGAGCCAGAATAAATGTAAACGTAATATGTGGCATGTGTCTGTGCGCGCGCTCGCGCGTGTGTATGTGTGTGAGTGAGTACGAACGCGAGTGTGTGTATGTGAGCATGAGCCAATGCGTGTGTGTGTGTGTGTGTGTGTGTGTGTGTGCGTGTGCGTGTGTGTGTGTGTAAGTATGAGCGCGAGTGTGTGTAAGAGGGAAGAGAGAGAGATTGTTTATGATTAAGGATGCGACGGTGGGGTGTTAATGCACAGTTATTGGAATGTGTGTGACTGTGTTCTTAGACACAGCGTGCATATTATTCTGATGCAGCACATCAAGTAGTCGAACGAAAATGTAAACAGTTAATGATCAAACGTGTTAAGGAAATAATCGAGAGAATTATCAAGTGTTTTTGAAGAAGTGTGACCATTATGTCCATTTGCGTGTGTACGTGTACATTCAGTTCACTAAAAGGTGGGCTCTTAACCATGTGTTCACTGAAAATTAGGCTCTAAAACGGTGTCTTTAATTTAAATGCAATTTTTAAACATATAATTATAATTATTCATTTATGATGTGCTTATAAGAAGTAATTTTGTTTTAAGATATGATGTAACCAAGAGATCATTTTAAAGTATGACCTTTTATCAAGATTTTTGTATTAAATGTGATTCTTAAATACGAGTCCTAATTAAATGTGATTCTTAAATATAAGTTTATATTAAATGTGATTCTTTGCAATGAGTTTAAATTAAATGTGATTCTTACATAATTCTTATTAAGTGCGCTTCGTAAAGAAAGTGATTATTAAATATCTATTCTTAATCAAGATTTTACATTAAATGTGATTATTAAATATCTATTCTTAATCAAGATTTTACATTAAATGTGATTATTAAATATCTATTCTTAATCAAGATTTTACATTAAATGTGATTCTTAGCATTATATCAAATTTGATTATTTGTCTAGAATTTATATTAAAAGTGAATATTAATCGTGAGTTTATTTGTAATCGTGATCCTTAAACGCGAGTTTTACATTGCATGTGATTCTTAAAGACTTTAGGCTTAATGTGACTTTTAAAGACTTTAGGCTTAATGTGACTTTTAAAGACTTTAGGCTTAATGTAACTTTTAAAGACTTTAGGCTTAATGTGATTCTTAAAGACTTTAGGCTTAATGTGACTTTTAAAGACTTTAGGCTTAATGTGACTTTTAAAGACTTTAGGCTTAATGTGATTCTTGAAGAGTGTATATTAAATGTGTTTCCTACACATTTATATATTAAATGTGAATTATATTCGTGAGTTTATATTAAAGGTGATTCTTAATCAAGACCTTATATATTAAGTTTGATTATTAAAGGTGATTCTTAATCAAGACCTTATATATTAATTTCGATTATTAATGGTGATTCTTATATATTAAGTTTGATTCTCAATCAAATGTTTATATTGGATGTAATCACGAGTTATATTAAATGTTAGATTTTTAATCAACAGCTAACATTAAATGATACTCTCAGTCATAAGTTAATACTAAATGCTTTTCTTAAAACATGAGTTTATAAGACGTAGCGAGGGACTATCCTCTGAACACTCGGAGCGCGGTGACCTAGTGAGAGGCTATCCTTTGAATTCTCGGTAGCCTGGTGAGGGGCTATCCTTTGAATTCTCGGTGACCTAGTGAGGGACTATCCTCTGAACACTCGGAGCGCTGTGGCCTAGTGAGGGGCTATCCTTTGAATTCTCGGTGACCTAGTGAGGGACTATCCTTTGAATTCTCGGAGCCCGGTGGCCTAGTGAGGGGCTATCCTTTGAATTCTCGGAGCCCGGTGGCCTAGTGAGGGGCTATCCTTTGAATTCTCGGAGCCCGGTGGCCTAGTGAGGGGCTATCCTTTGAATTCTCGGTGGCATGGTGAGGGGCTATCCTTTGAATTCTCGTGGCCTAGTGAGAGAATGACCTCTGAACTTTCCTGCTGGAGATTACGCTGGGCTGAGACACCTCTTACCCCCTTCTATGTTGCTGGAATTCATTTTTCGTGAAGCCGAAAAACCTTCACACAGGATTATCGAACATAGTTGTATTTGACGAGCGCTCAGAAATGCAAGATGGAGCACTAATACAGTTCCATTTGGCTATTATTCATCTTAAGACTGTGTTGCGGTTGTTGAGGCTGGCGGGTTTCATCTGAATCTCACCCAGATCTAAGCGTGGACGTCGTTCGCTATGCCATCGTCTGCTTGTGAACGTTAACCTCCGGCAAATTGAATCGTGTGCAGTGCAGACGTGTTAGACACAAACAGTAAAGAAACTCCAGCATTTAAAAGAATGACGGGTCACTCATCCATTGCAGATTTATCGGGTTGTCTTATATTTCTTTTCACTAACAAGTATTTTTTTTTAAAGTCAACAGACTCACAACAGTTATTGTTGGGTTTATGTTTGTAAGAGAAAAAGTATATGAAGTAATATAACATTGATTTGATTGAATGTAGGGGACGCTTCCGGCTTCCGCCGCTTTCGCGCTGGTAATATAACATGAATTACTACAACATTAAGTACTATAACACGAAGTCATGACGTACTATGACATGAAATCATGAAGCACTATGATATGAAGTACTATATTACATAAAATGCTATAGTACGAAGTCATGAAGTAACTTGAAGTACTAAAACACGATGTCATGAAGTACTGTAATATGAAATCAGGAAGCACTATGATATGAAGTCTTGAAGTACTATAGCATGGAGACTTGGAGTACTATAATATGCAGTCATGAAATACTATCACACTATAACATGAAGTAATGAAGTAACAAAATATGGAGTCATGCAGTTTATAACATGAAGTCTTGAAGTACTATAACATGAAGTCATGAGGTACTATAACATGAAGTCATGAGGTACTATAACAATTTCTCTAATGACGTAATTACGTCGAATAACAAACACCATCGATTTCCTATTTCAGGAAAATATCTATAGGATTAGCTGGTGTTGTTGAAGGAAAATAAAAAGTAAAAAATATATTCACTGAAGCTGCGTGTGCATTAAATGTCTGCGGCTTATCAACGCGTCAGACCACATCTGTACCGACAAGGCAACGATGGAGAAACTTGACATAAAACCTCTTTTTGTTACAATTTTTAATTTTTACTTTTACACATATCTTTCATTATAATTGTTATTGAAAACGTCATTGGACTGCAGCTCCACTACGATAAACGCGATTGTCGTGGGTTAATTATTTGTTGGTTTTCTGGAAAGAAAATCGCCTCAAGGGAGAGAAACACAGTCGTCAACCGGAAAGTTTGGTATTCTTTCTGAATTAACATTTTGAGAATTGATTGGTCGAGATTATTTCAGCCCAGTCGACAAGTGAACGTAGATAACGTAACTCGGGCGTCGTGTGGGCATGGGCGCCCGCAGCAAATAACTGACCATTCGGACCGAGGTCAGTAACGTAGTAAGTCCAGTTTTTCAAAGCACTCTTGGTAGATTTGACTTAGTGTCTTTCTTATACACACTAAAACCCGGCACTATAAACGCATGTCTATAACACTAATTAGCATTTTTTTAAAAAATAAAACAGCTTGCCTACACAGAGAATGCTTATAAACGGTGGAATTTAAATCAACGAGAGTTTGAGGGAGAGAGTGAGAATGAGAGAGAGAGAGAGCGCGTTATGAAAGATAGATATAAACTTACAAGAAATAATGGTGACAAAATTATGTCTCTGACATAATAGATGTACAAATGGAAAGAGGAAAAAAAATGTAAAATGTAACTGTGACGAATTTATACAAATGCTGTAATGGATATAAAAATTGAAATAGGGAAACAAATTTAAAATCTAATTATGTGACGAAATGATATCTATGAAATAATGGATATAAAAATGGAAAGACGGAAACAAATTTAAAATCTTAAAAAATACTATGACGTAGTGGATATAAAAATGGAGAGACGAAAACAAATTTAAAATCTAATTGTGACGAAATGATACTGTGACAAAAATGATATAAAATGTTCACATTTTGATACTCTGAAATATGTTCACAGAAATATTTCATGATGTTCCCGGTTAGTAACAGAACTATTTGAATGAGGCATCCATATAAAAGTATAAATCAGTGGACCATACTGTCACTGATGTAATCTAATGAGGTATCTATGTAGAGGTAATTGAAATTAGTATTTTTACAGTCAATGATGTAATCTAAAGAGGTATTCATGCAGAGGTCATTGAAATTAGTATTCTTACAGTCACAGATGTAATCTAATGAGGTATTCATGCAGAGGTCATTGAAATTAGTATTCTTACAGTCACAGATGTAATATAAAGAGGCATCTATATAGAGGTCATTAAAAGTAGTATTTTTACAATCGCTGATGTACTCCAGAGAGGTATCCATATAGAAGTACTTTTGAAATTAGTATTCAGTCACTAAGGAATCTAATGCGTTATTCTGAAACGTTTTTGAAATTATTCATGGAGTCACATAGATGTTCACATACAAGTATTTGCAATTGACTCATCCAGTAACTGAGGAAATGTGGTGTTCAGATAATGCTATTTGAAAGCAGTTTCTAAATCAATGATATACTCTATTGATGTGTGAACATTTATGGCATCATTTTACAAATAAAGTACTCCTACTATAGATGATCTGTATCTCAAGAGGAATAGTTTAAAGTTTATCTCTTTCTAACAGGATAAAGAAAATATGACATTTAAAGCATTAACGTGAACGATACAGAATGAAAGAGTGAATGAGGAAGAGAAAGAAGAAGGACAAAAGAAAAGCCGAAACATGAGTTACCAGATAACGACCAACATTGTTTGTTCTTATAGCGTTTTTCTGCTCCATCTTACTGTCTTTATGATATCACTGAATTACAATTAGAACCAATACATTAACCACTACAGCGAATCTGTGTAATTTGGCCAATAATTGATAATAAAAATAAATATTTTAAAAATTCGTTTCCTAAGTGGTCCAGAAAAGCAATGAGTCTATGACGAAAATGCAAATTTAGTTATTTTTCTTTTTGAAATCGATTTCCTTCAAAATATTTTTTAATTAATGAAAGCAGGTGGAAAAAAATCAAAACTTGAGTAAATGTCAAATTTCATGGCACAGTTCCTAAAAATGAAAGATAGCGGATTAACAAAGATTTGTTTTCGAAATACTAAAACAGACAAGTATAATTTAAAAATTAAAAAAAAGCCACGAAACAATTTTATCAAGATACATAAAGGGTTTCGTCTTATTTATAAGAATAGGGAGCCACCTTCCGCCCACTCCAAACCCTCGTGTATCAAAACTGCTAACCGAGAAACAAATGACCCGCAGCTTTCATTTGTTGCTGAAGTTGTCATGATGCGTCTTGTTCAAACACGCACGCATTTGAGCGTGTGTTAGCAAGCTTTCTTTCGTTGCTGAAATTGTCATGATTCGTCTTGTTTCAACACGCCATCATTTGAGCGTATGTTAGCGAGCTTTGATTTGTTGCTGAAATTGTCATGATTCGTCTTGTTTCAACACGCAATCATTTGAGCGTATGTTAGCGAGCTTTGATTTGTTGCTGAAATTGTCATGATTCGTCTTGTTTCAACACGCAATCATTTGAGCGTATGTTAGCGAGCTTTGATTTGTTGCTGAAATTGTCATGATTCGTCTTGTTTCAACACGCAATCATTTGAGCGTATGTTAGCGAGCTTTGATTTGTTGCTGAAATTGTCATGATTCGTCTTGTTTCAACACGCAATCATTTGAGCGTATGTTAGCGAGCTTTGATTTGTTGCTGAAATTGTCATGATTCGTCTTGTTTCAACACGCAATCATTTGAGCGTGTGTTAGCGATCTTTTGAGAAGCAAACCTTCCAATGCTTTAGTCTCTTAATAACTCTGATCCGGCTACTATAACAACTTAAATATTTCGTCACTTCAAATTAAATAAATATTGATATTGTATAGCTTTGTTTTCTTTTCAATAGAGTTTGTTTGATAATGGTACCTTACGTCACATGTGACTTTTGTGGTGACCACGACACTAACCGTACTAATTAATGAAGGGTAATACGAATATGTAATTGTTTCCTAACTATAGATATATAGAATACTGTTATATGAACATAAATAATTCATAAAAACGCATACGTCCATTGCCCATTTCGTGTGACATATTTTGTTGTCCTCATAAAAGCGTGTCATCTTAACTCGATACACTTGTATGCTATTCTATAAATCTTGATTGAAAACATTTACAGTTAAAATGTAGATAATTTCAGGTCTGGTCTTCACAGGTTTATATAGTATTTCTTCCAGACTATTTGTACGTTTATCAGAAAGGATATGTTCTAGAGGTTTGTACGGTTATCAGAGAGGATTTCTTCTAAATATTTGAACAGTTATCAGATAGGATTTCTTCTAGATGTTTGTACAATTATCAGAGATGATTTCTTCTAGATGTTTGTACAGTTATGATGATTAGAGATTATGAGTTTAGAGATGATTTCACTTAGACGCTTGCACTATTATCTCAGACCTTTTCTTCTAGATTTTTAGAGTTTAGACACATATAGGCATTGTCGTATATGATTATATACATCCTTGTAACAAAATCGCATCATAAAATATTGTTTTTAGATCCTTGTAACAAAGTCGCATAATGAAATATTATTTTTAGATCCTTGTAAAAATGCTGCGTAATGATTGTTTCCAGAGATTTGTAACATTGTCACTAGTGATTGTATCTAGATATTTGTAAGATTGCCAGAGGTGTTTCGTTCAGTTATTCGTCTCACACACACACACACACACACACACACACACACACACACACACACACACACACACACACACACACACACACACACACATATATATATATATAAACAAATCGTATACTTTCTTTGCAAATTGTTTCAGTATTTTCGCAAGTTAGGAACAGACCCTGATCAGACCCTAATGTTTTATTTTAGAGGGGCAATACGAACAAATGCAAAACATGTGATGAATGGATTGCCCTTTCAGTTCAGTAAACTGTCTGGACGTGAGCTTGACTTTCTGGCGTGCTGAACATCATTGCCTGACCAATTGGAGAGATGGCATTCACCTACAGAATCCACCTGGAACTCGTGGCATGACCTAGGCCAGACTATTTATGAGGAAGCCGATGTCGCACTGGTCTCTGGGTTGGGGAGGAGAGTAGGGACGGGGCAAGCGAAGACTTTTGGTCGGGGAGGGCTATATTAGCTATGTTCTGTCTGATCCTTTGGAAGATAAGTGCAATAAAACAAAATCCAAACCACGCGTGTGTCCAGTCTGGAGGTCAAGCTCAGTTTCTCAGTTCTCTGCCGTATCGATTCGAGTCTAAATCGCAAAGACTAGTCATGTTGACCGACCTAACCCTAGTGTCCGGGTACCCTGGGGTAGGTACCTCTCTTTTGTCCAGTTAGTTGTCCAAGCTATCCCTGTTCTTTCCCTTAACTATAATATCATGATTTAACTACGTCTACTTTGTTAAATATTGTTTTCCTATTTATCATGATTTAACTACGTCTACTTTGTCTGTTAAATATTGTTTTCCTATTCATCATGATTTAACTACGTTTAAATTGTTAAATATTGTTTTCCTATTCATCATAATTTAACTACGTCTACTTTGTTAAATATATAGTTTTCTTATTCAACATGCTGTGCTTTGGTTCGTACTCACTTGGGTTTGGATGGTTAAATGAGGCCTTTTCGTTTATTATTAAAGTTTAAATCGATTATACATTGATGTTAAGGTGGTCCACCCAAGCATTATTTTCGTTGGCTCGTCCGGAGACTGTAGTCTTGGTAACCGGTGGCAATAAAAGACATAGAGTCAAATGAAGATGTGCTGCTGCTTTGTTAATCCGTGCTCGCTGTAGAGGACTTATTACGTCATGCAAGAGCACACCTCATTTATATTAAGTTATCTTAAAGAGTACAACACTATATTAAGTCTTTAAAGGAGTACAGTTCTATCTATATTATCTTCAAGGAGTACAGCTCTATTTGTAATGTTATGTTAAAGGTGTACAAAACTATTTTTAATAAAGTGATATTTAAGGAGGAAAACATTCAACATATTAACCTATCTTAAATTAGCACAAAACTATATTATCACAAAGTTGTAAAACTGTCTATATTAAGTTACCATAAATGTGTACAACCCTATCCATATTAAGTTACCACAAAGGTGTAAAACTATCTATATTAAGTTATCATAAATGTGTACAACCCTATCTATATTAAGTTACCACAAAGGTGTAAAACTATCTATATTAAGTTATCGTAAAGGAGAAACGCTCTATCTATCTATCTATCTATCTATCTATCTATCTATCTATCTATCTATCTATCTATCTATCTATCTATCTATCTATCTATCTATCTATCTATCTATCTATCTATCTATCTATCTATCTATCTATCTATCTATCTATCTATCTATCTATCTATCTATCTTTCTATCTATCTATCTATCTATTTATCTATCTATCTATCCATCCATCTATCTATCTATCTATCTATTACCAGTTAGTATTCCTGATCGTTGTCACTGGTCTCTGCTTGACTGATGTTAAGATGCTTGTCGCCATTCGAAATCTGAAAGTCTCTCACCTATATTATCTACCATCTCTTTCATGAAGTGCCTGTCTTAATGTTAACGCATTCTCATAAAACGGCAATTTGTTTCACTAACTGCCATCACTCTAATATAATTCCTTTCTGTTAATCTAATTACCCTCACTCTCATAAAATGCCTCTTGTTACCGGTTTCTGGCAATGTCCTCCACGGCGTTAATGTTTTAAAAATTGTGTGTGTGTGTGTGTGTGTGTGTGTTTGTAGTTTTCACATTATAGGACAGTAGACGCATTCATGCATATCATAAAGGTATTGTATATTTTAATATTATCTCGATTTGTTAATTGAATGCATTATTAATTATTATTTTAATATTTGGGATTTTAGCGTTTAGAATGAAATAGTGCAGCTCAACGGACACATGAATTTTAAAACTTGCTGTGAGGTTTTCTAGAAGTGTGTAGAGTGTGGAGTGTGTGGCATGGTTAACACGTGCGAGTCCAAAGACATTATTTACAGAATATATTAACGACAGTTTATTCTTCACTTGGTACAAAAACAAAGCACAGATTTAACCAATGCAACAAACATGTATGTTAGCTACCATAGCGCTAGAGCCTGAGATGACTCTAAGTAGTTTGTTTTAGACTGAAGACAATAGGTGACCAGGAAATGTTTTGTTTGACGTTACCTAACCCATAGGGCTTGTGTGGCGTCACTTTTCTCTTTTTTATACCCGACCCAGTTGATCTGGAAACTAACTTCTATATTATTAATTTGTCTGCATTCTCCCTAATTGGGCCTCACTCTCGGCATCAATGATGCTGTCATTCACTCAAATCACTAATCTGAATATTATTGTAATACAATCATATCCTCTCCACACGAACATCTGGCCATCAACAATTATCGAAACAAAAAATAAAGCGCCCATAAAAATTAGAAATATATTTCTTCTTTTCTTCTATAATTTAATAAAAATGGAAACTTTTAATATTTCATCAGATACTTGTAAAATGTGGAAAACAATTTTCTAGCGTACGTGTTATGTATTACGTCATTGCTTGTATAGTGTTCGTATGTATCTGTAGGTGCTTGCGTGTGTAGTGATCGTATGTGTCTTAGTGTGCTTGCGTGTAGTGTTGGCGTATGTCTGTGTGTCTACATGAGTAGTGTTAGTAAATGTCTTGTGTGCTTGCGTGTGTAGTGTTCCTGTGTTATCTTTGTGTGCTTGTGTATGTAGTGTTCTTATGTGGTTTTGTGTGCTTGTGTGCACGCACCTGTTTGGTATTTGTGTGTTTGAATTTGTAATTGTGTGTGTGTGATATCTAGATCTTATATCTGTGTGCGTGCATGCATATGCAAATCAACCAGCTCATCTAAAGTTGTGCGCGGGCTTTAGCTTAAATTAAGTGTGCGCATGCGTGTAACTGTGCGATGATGTGCTCTGGTATACGTATTCGTTCTTCTTGAGTGTTCTAATACTTCTGACGTCATCAGATTGTCCACCGTTGGTATCCCAAACCAGACCATTCGGTAACAAATTCATTCGTGAATCTTAGCCAAGCTAGCTGGCTCCTAGAAACTCGAGCAACACAAGTTGTGCTTTGACTCTACGGTACCCACACCCGGTGACCTCTTCTCGTGACGTCAAGTGTCAACTGCCTGTGGCGTGTTTTTCGAGATGCTAAGTTATCGAACTTGACTTTCACAAATCATCGACCTGTTTAACATTGCTTTGTTTGGCGTTCCAATACATCGACAGAAGTACGTGACGAGGAAGAGATTTTTTTCTCTTTTGTTAGGCACACAAACATGCGGATGAAAGATCTGTGTGTAATTAATTTGCTGTGAGTAATTACTTTGTTGCAGCAGAAGCAACATATGTAAATTTAATTAGTATTTTTTTTACTATAATTCTTTTTCGCTTCAGATTCCGTTCATCACCATAAAATGAGGATTTTAGAAAATAGTTTGATAGTAATTGTTTCCCTTATAATAGCTCAAATGCATTTATGACTTATACTTTCAGTTTGAAAACTTTCAAATTTATTTGCATTCACTTAGTAGATGTAAACCTGTGAGAGAATACGTATAATTTAGACATATACAATGATCGAAATTGTAGGCTTTATCAAATTGGAATACGTATAATTTAGACATGTAGGATGGTCAAAATTGTAGGCTTATCAAATTGGAATACGTATAATTTAGACATGTAGGATGGTCAAAATTGTAGGCTTATCAAATTGGAATACGTATAATTTAGACATGTAGGATGGTCGAAATTGTAGGCTTATCAAATTAGAAAGCTACTTGAACTGTAGGAGCACATAATATATATCCAGTCGCATACAACATCCATTCAACTGTTCCATGTAGGCAGCTGCAGTTTTATTAACGCACACACTAGACTCATTGCAAAGACGCCCACTGCACGACAATCCTATTCAGGACAAATAAGTGGAAGCAGATATTACCATGCAGTAGCCCACGCTGTGACGATGTAGCCAGCATAGTTAGATTTATTCGAACACAAACAGAACCATTACTTACAGAAATTAGCATGTAACGGCCGCAAAACTAGACCATGTAGGGCCATTTGCATTTAACGACCGCTGACTGGACCCTGGCTGAGTGAAATTGTCTAAACAGACTGTTGATCGATCAAGAGTAGCGTCCCCTGAATTTAGCGTACCGCCCGCTGGTTTCCGTAACAGTGACGAGTTCACTCGAATTTATTTAATTCGTTATTATTGTTGAGTGACAAAGGTATGTAAAAACATTCTCCGCTACCCTGCTTTTACACAATTTGTTGAGCAGTGTATTTTAATTCTGGATATATGGAATATTACAGTACGAGGCGAGTGTTTTATAAATAACTCAGGCACTCCCGAGTGCAAAAGAAGGCTTACGACTTTTGCTGTCCCTGTCGTCCTGGCTGGTGTGTTGACGCTTTGATTCCTCACTTCAAGAGGTAAATCGCCAAAAGATATAAGAATTAAAACGTTTTGTTGATACTAAGTCCAAATAGTGTACAGTGGTATCTCGCATAACGAACACAATTTGTTCCAGCAGTGCGTTCGTTATGCGATGTGTTCGTTATGCGAAACAAGATATCCCACAGACTTCTACAGGAAATCGTGCAATCCGTTCCACATCGCCGCGAAAAATCAAAGAATTTAGGGGAAAATGAAGAAATGAAGACAGGGCAGGGTTCGGGGGGGGGGGGGCACTAGAAATGACACTCACAAAGCAGGGTAGGATGTTAGGTGTTGATGAGGTAAGATGTTAGGTGTTGATGAGGTAAGATGTTAGGTGTTGATGAGGTGAAATGGAGGTGGGATGAGGAGGACACACACACTTATGTACAGTTCACACAGATGGCAAAAACACATCAAAGCAAGGAAAAAGGACAATCAACTGGGGACAAACACGTCCTGCCTTTATCTGAGCCATGTGAGACACGACTGGCCAGATTCGGCCATTTTTTCATGCGAAATGCGATGTTTTTGCGGCGTACGTACTTTTTGTTATGTGAAACAAGTTCGTTCTGCGAGCCACGCGGGCGTTCACAGCGGCGTTCGTTCTTCAGGTACCACTGTACTTTTAAAAGTAAAAAGATTCGGCAATTCGACCATTTGAAATGTGAACTGAATTATGAATTCGTTCATGATGAATAGCCATCTTGGATTTATAAAATTAGTTTGGGACGTCTGTTAACGAGCGAGCGAACGAGAGAGAGAGAGAGCGAGAGAGAGAGAGAGAGAAAATATGAGAGGAAAGGAGCAAGAGACATCTAAGAGCGAGCGAGCGAGCGAGCGAGAGAGTTCACAGGATCAAAACTCTTCCAGAAATAACTCTTGTCCTATCTTTAAATAGTGATATTGCACGATTTAAAAGAAATAACTCGGGTCGTGTATCTATAAATAGATATTGCACGATTTTAAAGAAGCATAATCATGTGGAATAAATTAACCCACAATTGAAACTGATCTCTGTGCATTCATAACACTACTAGTTTAATAAGCACTACACGGGAACTAGTGCTTTTTTAAACTCGTGACGTCATAGGACACAATAGATTGGGTAAATGGCAAGTGCTATTTTGACAAAGGTCTAATTGAGTCCTGTAGCATTTCTCTTCCTGGTCGTTTTCGTTGTAACCACTGTAAACAAAGTCACGGTTCTTAACTATGACCTCTCTAACTGCTACATATTATAAAAGGCTATTTTTTCCTGTTTAGAGATTCACTATATGAACAAATATATATGGAACTCTAGTTAATATTTGTCCAACATAACACCCACCCACCCCATCTTCGTATCTGTTACTTTCTTTTTCTGTATTAATTTTACCCATGTTATTTTCTTATGCACCCTCTGTAAGTCAATACATAATTATTTTTACTTGATTTTAGCACACCTCTATCCCATTCTCAATAGATATCTCTCCCTTTTTCCATACACACAAGCAAACACATGTATATAATCTACTTTCTGTCTTTTCTTTGTCAGTGCATACTTTTGTTAGTTTCTTTAAAATTCTCTCTGTCACTCTATCTATCATCAGAAATATCTAGTATTTACTGAAGTCCGGTTACGAAATATTGATTTGAAACCGGTTTGTACTGTGAAATCACATCGGTGGTGCTAAAAATGGCCGCCATCTTAAAAAGAGACAGACGTTAGAGGCAATTTAAGTTACCTAGACCATGCCTATATTTGTTCGCTGTACTCAGTCAACCAGAGAGACATTGATCGTCGACCTTAAACACAGGAAGTGGGGTTTGAGCAAACAGCAGAAACCATCCTCCACCCCTTTCTTGTCTAAGAAAACGAAGAGAGAGAGAGAGAGAGAGAGAGAGAGAGAGAGAGAGAGGGGGGGGGGAAACAAATTGCAACCACAAACCTAAAGCTGAAACGAAACGTAGTATATAACCATTTTATTTTATTTTAAAAGAAAAGTTGCAAATTAAAAAATCAAAAGTTTGCATTATAAAAAATATACAAAATATTTTTTTAATTGAAAACTTATAAATATGTAGTTGTGATTATTATCGCATTGTTTGTTGGGGGAGGGGGAAGGGATGTGATGAGGTGGTGATAGTGATCCTGTATTTTCAAATACATGGACCGCCAAGTAGGTAGCGTGATCGTACTGGGAATTTTTTTTAGAATTTTGAAATGTTTATAATAGCGAGAGACTAAACCTTCCTCCTCCCTCACACACACACACACACACACACACACACACACACACACACACACACACACACACACATACATACAGAGAAAAACACACACACACGTACACACAAAACAGAAAATTCCACCAACTTCCGCGCACTAAACAATGCACACGGATTGGGTCACATGCTTTTGACTTGCAAACAATTTATAATTTTTAAAAAATGAAATTGCTTGAACAAATAAACACACATTCTACCTGGGTACGTGCATTCAAAGAAAAATAATTCTGGAAAGACTAACCCGTAGTACGTGATTCCTGCAAGATATTTTGGACTCTGCTGTTTTATGCCTGAAACTGGAAAACGCCTCCTGTGAAGCATGGTCACAATTTGCTTGAAGAAATAAACAATGCTGTGACTCTTTTAATTTGCAATTTGAAGACAAAATAAAACGACGAAAGATTACGTGAAAGAAACAAAAGAGAATTAAAATCAGCATACTAGAAGCTTGACTTGCACTAAAGCTCTGACATAGAATATTTACTAAAGTGGATTAATACGAAAATGTTTTACTGAAGTGGCTTAATATAAAAATGCTTTATTGAAGTGGCTTAACAAAAATATTTTACTGAAGTGAAATTAATACAAATTTGATATTTTACTGAAGTGACTTAGTTACAAACTTGATATGTCACTGCAGTGGCTTAATACGAAAATGTTTTACTGAAGTGGCTTAATACGAAACTGTTTTACTGATGTAGTTGTACAGGCCTAGTTTGTATTGAGGTGGATTAATACACTTTTTTTTACTTAAGTTGTACAGACCTAGTTTGTACTGCAATGGCTTAATATAAAAATGTTTTGCTGAAGTGGTTTAATACAAAAATGTTTTACTGAAGTGGTTGTACAGGCCTAGTTTGTACTGAAGTGACTTAATACGAAAATGTTTTCTTGAAGAGGCTTACTGTGAAAATGTTTTACTTCAGTGGCTTAAAACAAAAATGTTTTAGTGAAGTGGTTGGTTGTACAGGCCTAGTTTGTACTGAAGTGACTTAATACGAAAATGTTTTACTGAAGTGGTTGGTTGTACAGGCCTAGTTGGTAGTGAAGTGACTTAATACGAAAATGTTTTACTGAAGTGGTTGGTTGTACAGGCCTAGTTTGTACTGAAGTGACTTAATATAAGACCTGATCTTACATGATCAAACCTAGTTCTATGCTGAATAAACTTAATGCAAATCAGGATTTTTACCAAAGTGCCCACACAACAATTATGGTTTTCCACTAAAGTGTCTTTAATGCCAACTCTGTGTAGTGCCAGTATCAATCCTGCACTAACGTAGTGAACCATAACTCTGCAAGAAATTATATTTTTGTATGAAACTTGAGGAGAACGATTGTCTTCTTTCATTTATTTCGATCTTGCTCTTGTACAATACCAGCATACTAGCTGCTGTAGGAGCCGTGTATTGTTGGACTCTTGTACAATACCAGCATACTAGCTGCTGTAGGAGCCGTGTATTGTTGGACTCTTGTACAATACCAACATACTAGCTGTTGTAGGAGCCGTGTATTGTTGGACTCTTGTACAATACCAACATACTAGCTGCTGTAGGAGCCGTGTATTGGTGGACTCTTGTACAATACCAACATACTAGCTGCTGTAGGAGCCGTGTATTGGTGGACTCTTGTACAATACCCATATACTAGCTGCTGTAGGAGCCGTGTATTGTTGGACTCTTGTACAATACCCATATACTAGCTGCTGTAGGAGCCGTGTATTTTGGACTCTTGTACAATACCCAACATACTAGCTGCTGTAGGAGCCGTGTATTGTTGGTGGACTCTTTTCTTGATAACTGTTTTTACTTAAACATGCGACTGCTTCTTCTTATAGCAAATACAATCTAACCTGTGGCTATGCATTAGGAAACGTCTTAACTTTGAGTGAGGAACTTTCTTTTATGCGCGAAGAACAGTTCCAAACGAAAGAATAGAATTCCGTGTTTCGCTTTTATTGCACGGGTTGGTAGGAGACAATAACAGTTGGAGATCGGGACTTTCAGTCGTTAAGCTCTGCTCCGAGAAGCAGCGCCGTCTGCTCTGGATCATAAACGATAATTGAAAGAAGAGTGAAAGAGCCACTCCGTTCGTGGGTGTGAGCACAGGGAGGACAAACATACATCCACTATGTGTCCGTTTATGTAGTGCTAGAAATTTAGGCGAATTTCATTGATCTCGAAAGTGGCGTCAGTCACATCAAAGTGAGGGCGTACACAGCGGAAGTGGCGTCATTGAGATCAAAGTGTCAACGAACACAGCGGAAGAGAGAGATCCTAGATGTGCCTTCCCCCCACCCCAAGTTCTTATACAGGAAAACGATTAGAAAATGTTCATTATTATTTATTTTGTTTAACATCGCAAATGTTGACACGATTCTTTTTTAACGCCATGAATGTGCCCGGTTGAGAAAATAAATTGGAAAGTTTTCTTCCCCATAGAAGAGAGAAGAAATAACGACAACACTGTGGACCATGAAAATAATATTCAAATGTTTACTCCAGCAAAGAAAATCAAATACATGTAAAAATCCATTATATTTCCTTGCAGTTTATTTTCTTTCGCTGAATTTAGTTATTGCTTAGAGTTGATTTTCTTTTTCCTATGAGCTGCACTTTCGGTGAATGAATTTGATTTATTTAATTTCTTTTTTTAAAAAATGTACTTATAGTATTGCAGTATTTGTCAAAGAAATTAACTGATGCTTTCGGTTAAAAAAATGATCATTGGTTTTCATGTTCAGTATTTTCAGTGAATAAAGAAAAAGAAGAAAGTAATTCACCTTTTTCAATGAATGTGTTTTGCACTTGGAGTGAATGAGAACGATTTTTCATGTTTGCAAGTACACAACTTTTAGTGAACTAAACTTTTAACATAAATTCTTCGCAATTGAAAACAAGAAGTTACAAGTTACATGGATCTGAATACAAAATGAAACACGGAATGCTTTCGGCAATGATAATTGCTATAAAAAAAAGAGACAAGGAATACAAACGCACTAGGGTAATAAAGATGCGTTATTTTGTTCTCTCTCTGAACGCTTTTTTAAACTCTAACAAGAACCTGCTTTATAAAGTTTCAAGAGTACGACCTAAACCTCATTACAGCAAATAAATCAAACAAACATATGCTATCGATCCATAATTAGCAATTTAAAGTGTTTAGTTTATTTTGTGAATTTAAACATGAAAATTATTATCATTACCTAAAGACGATGATTTGTCGATCGCGTGTTTGTACATATTTTTTTTATGTAGTTCTAGTTGATTAAAAAAAAACAGTATGAGAATCAAAATGACAGACTGCGATCACTTTTTGCTGGTATATTAAATCAATAACTGCCAGTGCAGGCGCCCAAAGATTACCAAAGTTTACCTTTATTGCGTGTCAAAGAACCAGAAAACAACATTTAAACTGTAGAATGAAACGTGTGAGATCTTAAGTCATTCTGACAATATTCCTTGAAAACAAGTTTTTGTTGTTGTCCCGATGACTAAGAAAATAGCCCACAAAACATTCCAAGGATGTATATGATCTCTATGAAATAGTCGCTTAAGACAGATTTAAGTCAAGTAGAGATACCTGTGACAAAGTAAGTTTGCCCCTCATTATTTTTAATTTTAATTGTTATTTAAGTTGCTAAATTGTCAGAGTGACCCGACCTTTGGGCATTCCTTATGGTTTTAATTTGAAAGTGTCTGAGTTTGAAGTAAAACAGCCTAAGGGTAGAATATTCTAGATTTGCTGACCTAGTAGAAATTGAGTGAACAGTTATTTATTATTCAATGATTATTATGATTTATAAGAACGAGACTAGCCAATGGGCTGAGTTTAAGGAGCTTACTTACAGTAGAGAATTTTGCTGTCTATTCCCAATTTGAAGACAAAGAGAGAAGTCCGGTTCTGAAGGCAGTCGTTAGCTTGAGTGACTGATCGAGAGAGAGTGGATTCGGAAACATTTTATATTTTTTCTATTGATATGTTATACTTGTGTCATGTAAAGATGTACTATGTAAGTTGATTTATTTACTACAATTGTTTGAAGTAAGCAGATCCATGTTGTGTATTAATATGTGACATTGTCTGATACATTGTATTTATTGTACTACGTGTGCCTGGGGATAACAATTACTGTTGAAGGAGATTGTAAGTTTTATGAATAGATGTGAAATAGAATTGAGTTATATTGTGATGAATAAGAAACTTAGGCTTGCTCCTTGATTGTATGTTGCAGTCAGCAAGCAGCCTTCTTCTGATTTCTTCTGATTCCTTCTTTTTGGTTGTGGTTGTGTCTCACTCTGTGAGTGTAAGTACGACCTGAGCTTGAGTCTCAAGTGGAGCCTCAAGTGGAGTCTCAAGTGGAGCCTCAAGTGGAGTCTCAAGTGGAGCCACAAGTTCAACTTTCAAGTTCCTAGCTACCCTTCGTTTGTTCACTAGTCGTGACTTGAGTGACCGAGAAAGTGCTGGAAACTTGCAAAGTCTGCTGCAGAGTGTGTAAGCATAAGGGAGTATGCTAAACCCCTACTTTAGATGTACCAAAGCAAAGATGCTAAGTACATCAGTCCAGTGAAGATAACACAATCATTGTCATTGTATTCTTCTAAAAAAAAAAAATCTTACGGCAAGAGAGTACCAGGTCGGTTGAGAAGAACGACGCTCAGTGTTTTCTTGCGCACAAGTCGGGAACAATGCTGAGCACGGACAATTTGACATTGTGACATTTTGACACTGTGACGTGATTGAAAAGGCCAGTGAAAAGAGACTGGGGAAGCTGTACTTAATCCAGGTCACGTTAATTTATACATTTAACTCTAATAACTCCATTTTTATTCTCTGATAGGACTAACCTGATATTTGTATTGACTATGCTCAAACTATAATGATCTGTAGTTATATATATATATATATATAGAGAGAGAGAGAGAGAGAGAGAGAGAGAGAGAGAGAGAGAGAGAGAGAGAGAGAGAGAGAGACTGTAAAGTATAATTACCTGAACGTGGGTTCGTGGACTATTGACATCAAATTATCTGTTTCATTGTAATTGACATTTGTATAGTTGATGTTTTAAAAATAAATTTATTATTAAATTTATTGTTAAATTTATTGACCTTTTTACGCATATTGATATTCTTATGTTGAGAAGAAAGTGGGTGGATGGGGGTTCGCTAAATATAAATTAAAGTCCCGGATTTGTCTTTTCCTTAGTAAGAAGTTTTCCACATGCAAAAAAACCTTTATGTCACTGTAAACATTGTTTTATGTTGTGGAATTGTGAAAACGTTTACAACGTCAAAATATCTGCCAAGTGAAAGACGAGTGGTGTCTGTTGGAGGATCATTAATAAAATAAATTAATATTCTTATCACTTGAAATTAGTTATGAAAGATTAATTATTAATAATAATTATCGTCATTAACTAAGTGGCGTACGTTGTCACAATACCATCTGTCAAAAGTAGGCTTGAAGACATCCTCTGTCAAACTAGAACTTAATTTAGGTAGAAACCTTCTGTCAAACAGTAGATGAAGGTTGCTATTCTCTGTCAAGCAGTAATAATTCAGGTAGAAACATTCTGTCAAACAGCAGCTTCCAATGTTTAATTTGATAGGTCATGAAGCGTCCTACGGGATTGCTGTTATTGATTTGAAACATCGACTCTGAGATCGGCAGAGACGTGCGGTTGTTTTAGTTAACACATCTGCACTTCTAGTTCGAGTCCTCGAGGGGTTAGAAAGTATTTTGCATCCAGCAGCGTCTTGGTGTTAGCAGTGGTTGAAAGGATAAGAACAAACTCTAACACGGCGTTTATGATGGCAGAACGCTGACTACAAGCGAGAGCGACGATTTAGCCGTGCTTGATGACGTCATTTAGTCCGTGCAGAGACAATAAGGTAAGGGTTGCGCAACTCTCGCAGGAAGTAATTGAAATACCGCAAGAGGATAACTCTACAAAATCGTGTACATGCACTTTCTGCCATAGAGTGCGGTCACTATACTTACTTTAAAATCGAGTACAAAAGAGCTTACAATCTGCATATTTAACTTCCAGGAATTGTAGCGTGATTAAAAAATAAAATATAACTGATTTTTTATTTCTAGTTTTCGTCTATCTCAACAGACTAAAGTACTCAATCAGTATCAAGTACGTGTCCAAATTAAATTGCTCAATGGCTACATATATGTGCAAAATTATATTGATCTGTGGCTGCATATATGTGCCAAATTAAATTAGTCTGTGGCTACATATATGTGCCAAATTAAATTGCTTTATACTACATATATGTGCCAAATTAAATTGCTCTATGGCTACATATATGTGCCAAATTAAATTGGTCTGTGGCTACATATATGTGCCAAATTAAATTGCTTTATACTACATATATGTGCCAAATTAAATTGCTCAATGGCTACATATATCTGCCAAATTAAATTGCTCTGTGGCTACATATATGTGACAAATTAAATTGCTTTATACTACATATATGTGCCAAATTAAATTGCTCTATGGCTACATATATGTGCCAAATTAAATTGGTCTGTGGCTACATATATGTGCCAAATTAAATTGCTTTATACTACATATATGTGCCAAATTAAATTGCTCTATGGCTACATATATGTGCCAAAATAAATTGCTTTGTGGCCACACTTATGTACTAAAGAAAAGTGCTTTATACTAAATTTAGGTACCAAAGTAAATTGTTTTATGGCCACGCTTATGTACTAAAGAAAATTGCTTTATACTACAATTAGGTACCAAAGTAAATTGCTTTATGGTCACACTTATATAATCAAATTGCGACATGACCACACTTATGTACTAAAATAAATTGTTGTATTGTCACGCGTAAGCACCAAAGTAAATTTATTTTAGTACATAAGTATCACCACACTTATATACTAAAATAAATTGTTCTGTATCACTTTTATTTACTAAAATGCTCTATGCCACAATTATGTACGAAAGTAAATTGTGCTATGACCATACTTATATACTAAAGTAAATTGCTGTATGCCCACATTTACCAGAGTAAATTGCTGTATGGTTATATTTATGTATCAAAATAGACAGCTCATTATTTGTATGTGAGTTTGGTCAATTTGTTTCACTTACAATTTTCATTACTGATGAAAGATCTTCTAAATGCCCACCAGAGAAAACTCGCATTTTACATTGAAACTCGTATATTTAAAGTCGCAATAGGTTAAAATAACGTATATTTAAAATCGCGTAAAACGCAATGGAAATGACACATTTTTACTGTCTCGTCAGTTAATAGTCCCTAAACACTTATAGGCTCTATCTTTACTTATTTGTTTTTGAAGTTATTTTATAGTTTATCCTTAGAAATGTTGCTTAAGAATGCAAGCCGCATTTTGTCTGTTTCAAGTTAGATTGAATTCAAACTTGCTTAATTAATGCAACGCTATGCCAAAGTCTTTTATGAAAATAGTATTTAGTGCAAAAAGGGCGTAAACAATAGAGAAGCTCACGACTTTATACACGCAAGTTTGGAAAGACCTTATGAAAGTAAAGTTTTTTCTGAGACTATGACAATGAACAGTTGCTGTCACGCTAGGCAACGCCAGCACTCGACATGGAATCACGGCATACGAACGTAGACTTTACTTCCTCCTCCTTAGTTGTCTCCTCCTAGAAAGTAAGATGTGCACCATTGTGTTCATTAGACGACCTGGAAAACTTATTACATCGGTAATGTTCTATATCAGAGCTGTCTGCACGCACATACTAACCTTAGTGTATAATTTGTCTCCCTTTCAGGAAGATAATGCGGTGAAAAGTGTAAATGTGATGTGGGGGGTGGGGGTCTTATGATGTAAACTTGTAAAGTAAGTAAAAATGTCGGATTTAGCGTAAACACCAGTTTTGTGCCTGTAATGTCATACACAGCAACTAGACACCACAGAACTTTGTCAACTTGTTTTAAAACAATATTTCTGTAATAATTTGTCAGTAATGCTTGCAACTGTTTACATTAAGTGTCTGTTGAGGTATAATATTAATAATATATATCTTGTCGATTTTGTTGATGCAAAAAATGTCTTATTAACTAAAATTCAGACTCCAAACAGAAAGAAATTAGCATTTATTTTTTGGGGCCCAACAATTAAAAATGATATCTTTCCTATGTATTTCTTCCAGATTCAAACGCACGCCATAGCAACACTTTGCTAAATGTGCACGATAACCAGTTCGCTCTACACCTAATCGCGACGTACAGTTAATGCACGATAACCAGTTCGCTCTACACCTAATCACGACGTACAGTTAATACATGTACATAATAATAATTTTAAAAAAAATGTGCATTGCACTGAAATCGCGATTCTCAGTAAACGTTTGAAGCTTCTATCATGGAAAGGCAACTCTGTATTTTTTCCTTGTATCTAGATGTTGAATGGCGTCAGGTATTCTATGTATGCTAGCATTCTCTCGCTATAAATTGCTTTGACTCCCAAGATTTCGATAAATGACGTCTGAAATGTGACCAGACGCCACATAAAGAGTATGCAATGTCTTGTGACGCAATGTATTTGTCAGGGAATTATGGGTACTTTGTAGTTAAAAGTTACAATACAAAGAGCGTCATTTCAGACAGAGCAAACAATTTTTCAGCAGAACTGCATGCGTACTGGACTTAGAGAAGTTCAAAAGCAGGAATATATTCGTTTCCTCTCCTTACCCTGACTCTGGTCCATGTCCCTGACTCCACATCTACCTTAGGTTCAAGGTCACGCAATGCAGTATCCCTCTTCTTGGTCCGATACTCAGTTACAGCCACGCCAGAAACTTCCAGCGGGTATGGAAACATGAGAATAATAGTATGGTTATCAGTTTTTCCAGATGTTTTGAATGAATGATGAATTGATCCCACTTATCATAGGTTTGATATCTCATTCGCAATCTCCCCCCTCCAAAAAAAATAAAATAAAATATAATAATAACAAAATTAAAAAACAAAAGACCCCACACACCTCAAGAATATACAAAACAAAATAATAAAATGTAGGAAGGTAACATTTAACACATTTTTAATCAGCAGCTAATAAACATTCCATAAAATACAAAAAATGTAACTATTCATACACCCGTGGAAGAGACGAAGAAATGCTAGCATTAAATTAGTTAATTAATGTATTCGTCGTCTAATTCATACATCAGGAAAATACTAAGAAGAATTAATAAGGCTGACAGAAAATGTCCTGTAAAGTTTAAAAGTTTATTGACTGCACAAATAATGTTAATCAGCCTTCGCTTGATTATCAATTTTGGTATAATGAAAATAGGTATTATGTACAATAATACACTCGATGACAAAGCATATATATAGAAAAGGAGAAAGAGAGTAAGGAACTCTCTCTCTCTCTCTCTTTCTCTCTTTCTCACACACACACACACACACACACACACACACACACACACACACACACACACACATATGCACATGCTTTTCTTTATTGATTTGCATGGCAGGCCTCACGTAAGCGTTAGACGGTTAGAGGCTAGCACACGTCAAAGCAAGTGGGAATTGCGGTGGGAGGTGGTCGACCTTTGACCTGATAAGAATAACTAGCTGGTAGACCATCATAAATCTGTGCTCAGCCCTCACATGAGCCCGACTTCACTCCCTTCTGTCCCGCCTTTCTGAACCTTTACACCCTCCAGGTACCCTGAAAGAATAAATTTTCATATCTCAAGGAACCCTGCATAAAATTTATTATATATAAATTTACATGGATTTACATCCTGTAAGGGCAAATTATGGCCCATGCTTTTAAATTTTACATTATATTTCATTTTTAATTATGTATAATCACTGCCAGTAATGTGTTGCATATAATTTGTCGTTGATCGCCAGTGTGAACTATTCTTCAGTTATCTGTGTATTCATTTTATGCTGAATGTTTCGCACTTGCATGCATTTCACGAAGACTTAGGTTAAACAGTTTAAGGAGTTAGGCTTGACCAGCGAATATGTGACCTTGACCATCCGAAGTCTAGAGGGACGATGGCATGGTGTAGAGGGATGGAGTTGAGTCATAGTATAAAGTTACCAAGCAGACAAAAGAGTGATGCCGGTTGACGACTGGAATAAAACATGAATGAAGCACTCAACATAAAAATGATGATGAAATGTGTAGATAAAAATAAATGCTAATTAATGTGATTAAAGGAAAGAGCTTGTTGATTCATCTCCAGGCATGCGCTTCTAGAGTGGCCATTATTCTACTCATCCCAATTTATGAAGTCTCTCGTGATGTCTTCAGCCAGTGGGAAGACGCTCTACTACCACTACTACTACTACTACTATTACAACAACTACTATTCTACTACCACTACTATTATTACAACTACTACTACCGCTACTAGTATTACTCTACACTACCACTATTACAACTACTACTACCATTACAACCACAACTACTATTATCACTACTACTATTACATCAACAACTATATCTGTTACAACAATAACTACTAGTACTGATACTACTATTAAAACAGCTACTACTACTATTAGAGCAACAACTACTACTACTATTACAACAACAACTACTACTACTATTAAAACAGCTACTACTACTATTACAGCAACAACTACTACTACCCCCACCACTACTACTATTACAACAATTTCTATCACTTCTACTAAAATCAAAGAAATCACATCACTTAATATCATACACGTGATTGCACAAAGTATGTATATAAACTACTTTAACACTTAACAAAACTAAGAATAATACAACTACAGCAAATTGAATACTTTAGGGAGCTACGAGTGTAAACTACCCAAATAAGGGCATTTCAATAAAGCACCCAGTCTTAGAAAAGCTCTTAGGGCTTAACAATAGTGACATAAAATACAGTTTTCCAAGCAAACTTCATAAACACATAAGAAAACTAAGCGTAATGCAACAAAACAAAATGAATTCACATGCAGAATGATAAAACATAAGAGAAACTGTAATTACACAAGTTTCAAAATGGATTCGCCACAGTAATATTTTTGCCGATCAAAAGTATGTCTTGGAAAGCCTTTTTTAAATTACCACGATCTCTTTGTAGCTCAGCTTAAATAGGCAGCACATTCCAGGTAGATGGACTGTGACAAAGACGTCAATCTTGGGAATAGTGCTGATTCATTATATCTCCAAATACACCGCGTGTAGTGGGGTAGAGATAGAGATAGAGAGAGAGAGAGAGAGAGAGAGAGAGAGAGAGAGAGAGAGCGAGAGAGAGAGAGTTGTCAAATAATATCATCCAGATTTTAATTTATCGTTTATATCAAAGTCCTGGATAAAGTTAATGTGTTTCAGCAGCTCACCTAAATCTCTATTGGCAAACCGGTGAGCTTTCAAAAGGGATATTACAAAACGTATTTTAAACCGGCGAGCTTTCAAAAGAGATATTACAAAACATGATTTAAACCGGCGAGCTTTCAAAAGAGATATTACAAAACATGATTTAAACCGGTGAGCTTTCAAAAGAGATATTACAAAACATGATTTAAACCGGCGAGCTTTCAAAAGAGATATTACAAAACATGATTTAAACCGGTGAGCTTTCAAAAGAGATAGTACAAAACGTGTTTTAAACCGGTGAGCTTTCAAAAGAGATATTACAAAACGTGTTTTAAACCGGTGAGCTTTCAAAAGAGATAGTACAAAACGCGTTTTAAACCGATGAGCTTTCAAAAGAGATATTACAAAACGTGTTTTAAAAGATGACGGGAAATGCAATACACAGAGTTCTATTCACGATGTTCACAAAAGCCGGTAGAAAATTATCAGGTCACTCGATCACTACAGGCACCGGATCAGAGTCACGTTCACATCAGTTCTGGTCACATTTCTTTATGGTTGTTCATAGAAAGTCCGTTAAAACTGGTTAGATTGTGATTTAAATCGCATGAAGACGAGTCACCCCAAACAGCGTCCGACAGGTAGGAAGACGTAATCCGTTGCACAAACAGACTGGATCGATTTGAAAGTGTTTACATTTTAAAAATGCATACGAACGGGTTGAAAAGAAAAAGGTGTAGGCACGAGAACAGACGCCTTCTCTAATCCTATCCCTGAAATGAGAATATTAAATGGCTTAAGTCGTTAATATTAACTTTATTTTCCAACGCAGGTCGTACTTTATGACCTCTATGTCAAGATGAAATACGTTTCATAACAGAAACCATTAGACCACTGAAATTGTTTGTTCAATGTTATTTATTATAATTACTAGGAATCATATGGAACTGGCAGACATTTACGGCTACTTTGCAAACTGAAAACCAATGTATTTTAGTGTAACTGCAATTTTTGTTTAGTTGGTTGGGGTGTTATTGTGTGTTTGCAAACTGAAAACCAATTTATTTTAGTGTAACTGCAATTTTTGTTTAGTTGGTTGGGGTGTTATTGTGTGTTTGCAAACTGAAGGCCAATGTATTTTAGTGTAACTGCAATTTTTGTTTAGTTGGTTGGGGTGTTATTGTGTGTTTGCAAACTGAAGGCCAATGTATTTTAGTGTAACTGCAATTTTTGTTTAGTTGGTTGGGGTGTTATTGTGTGTTTGCAATCACGTGTTCAAACTTGCGTGAACTATTTCATTATGACCAACGAGATCACAGGACTGCACGTTCTTCAGTAAAGTAATGAAAGCTGATTCTTTAGATTTGATGTCTACATGCTATTATCATTTCAAAAAAATATGTTTGTAGAACAGTTACATGTATGTAGCACGCCATTTTAGTTATTAAATGTATTTTTGATGATGTTACCCATACAGTTATGGTGTGTGTCTATTCACGAGTGCCGATGTAAACAGTAAGACTTATTGGTTATGGGAATAGGAAAATAACTTTCTTTTTCCAATTCAGATCACGTGGTTGCAAAGGAAAGGCGGGAAAATTTTCGGAATCGCCGACATTTCAAAACAGCAAGATTTCTGATAATCACTCTACGTTTCGATTAAATCGATTAACATCGTAAATAGCTTACACAATTACCCATGTGGTTTCTTTTGCATTGACAGTTTCACGTATCTGTGTGTATGTTTTAAACCTGAGCAAGTACGAGTAGAAGAACCTGTGAATTACATTCAAGAATATAAACATCGCGATTAGGCTTATTATATATTACAAACAATATATTTAAATATATACTTTGTTTATTACTGAATACTATCTGTGCAGCATAATGACTTAGCCCATTTTATGTTTAGTCGATAAAAGTAGAGCTTCCTTTATGATGGCTGATTATTTTGTTAATATGGTTTCCCGCATTAGGAAGTTGTAGATCTATACCCTATTTAAAATAAAACGGTATCCAGATTAAGTTAATAACTTACGTTAATGAAGAACGTATAGTCGTTGTAATGAGAAAATGTTTTTGATCATTTAAAACAAAAATAAATGGTAAAATAATTTCAATCTCACTTTATACGTTTTCAACAGAAAATTGTACTTGTATGTCATTTTGACTCCTATAACATCAACATTTTTATAATTTGTATCTTTATTTATGATTTTATGTGAGCATTAGGTGTCTAGAACTTTAACATGTAAAATAATTAGATTTAATACACTTTTTTTTTTTTTTTGCATTTCTTTTAACAAAATCGGTACAATTCCCCAGAGAATGAGACATCAACCAGTTCCTCAACAATGATGTATGCTCCAGCTCTGCTGCTCATGTCTGCCGAACACTTCAAAAGTTGGTGCAACCTGCTTGATGCAAGCTGGATTTGTCTTTCTCTTTCGACCCTTTCTATGTCAGAAAATTCCCACCACCCCTACCCCTTTATCGCCTGGTGTCCCCATTCCTTACACTGTCTATTTGCTCAGTGTAAAATCGAAATACGTACCTTCTAGTGATGGGCTTCAAT
Organism: Sinotaia quadrata; assembly: GCA_028829895.1. NCBI lineage: Eukaryota > Metazoa > Mollusca > Gastropoda > Architaenioglossa > Viviparidae > Sinotaia > Sinotaia quadrata. The sequence continues at coordinate 7,171,035 of CM054178.1, forward strand.
CGGAAATATATTTCTGGCTCTATCCATGTGTACATCCTAGACAGATACTCGAGTTCTTCTTCAGACAGCACTAGCTCTGAACGTCATCGAAATTAAAGTCATCAAGATTGCCATCTTGTCAGTGTCCGGCTACCCTAGTAAAAGACATCTTTCCAAATCGGATGTAAGGATACTATCAGTAAATTATTTTCAAGAAGTGAAAAGTAGTTTTAGAAAGTAATCATTATTTTGTCCCTATTTGGATTTTTTTCCTTTAGTTCTTTTAATCTTTTACTCGTTCTTTGGAAATCTTTTTCTTTCTTTGTTTGTTTGTTTGTTTGTTTGTTTCTTTCTTTGTTTCTTTCTTTCTTTCTTTCTTTCTTTCTTTCTTTCTTTCTTTCTTTCTTTCTTTCTTTCTTTCTTTCTTTCTTTCTTTCTTTCTTTCTTTCTTTCTTTCTTTCTTTCTTTCTTTCTTTCTTTCTTTCTTTTTCTTTCTTTCTTTCTTGCTTATTTGTGTATGTCGCTTCCATCTTGTGACGGATTTTTGTACTACCTTCCTTCATTCCTTTCGTTGATAGTTTGATATTTAGTTCACATGCCTTCTTTTATAAAAAAAATGGAAAACAAACGTACACTGCGAGAAATAAGCAGTTATTTATGATTTTGTATTTTTTCAGTGAGCTTTCGGTCTTAGTCAGAACAATATTGTCTATTTGCAATTCTAAGTAATGCAAAGATGTTTATATTTAGTGATCAGTTAGTCTGTCATTGAAATAGGACATGGGCTTATGTGAACAAACCCGAGAACCGGAAACGTAAGCTTTCCCCTAAACCGCAAATATTGTCCGGTGACACAATGAATAATGAATACTGAATAGAGCAACTGTGAATTATGCAATGACCTTCGAATGAGGAATCTGAGGTATAAATAATTAATTCCAAGGGAGGTATATTCCAATGCAGTGTTGAGATAGAAATAAGATTACGCTATACAATTTCCGGAACTGATTGCTCTTTCTATATATACCTGTGTTCACGTCTCCAACTGTGTGCGATTAAATTAAAGATACAAAAGTACTTCTTCAAGCCATTCTGTTACGGGAACATTTAAAATAGACGTTTTTACATATATGTTTAAAAATAAATAACCTACACAGATACAATAAAATAACGCAAATGACAGCATGTGAAATACTAAAAAAAATATACCCACAAAAAATAGGAACATAAAAATAAAATCGTATTCGAAATGTAAACTGGGATTAGGAAATGAAACAAAGAATACACGCGATGTAAAGGTAACGCGTTTTATAGCACAATCCACAAGAAAGAAACAAAGATAAAAAGAAAAGTTGGAAGGAAGGAAGGAAGGAAGGAAGGAAGGAAGGAAGACAAATCTGCTTGTGACCCTATGAGGTTTATTCATCCGAGGCAATGCAACAAGAGATGACCCTTCAATAACAGATGAGTATGGCGGCCATGATAGGCCATTATCGAATTTCACAAAGTCTGAAGTTGAACCACGTGGGGACTGGCATTAAGCCAAGCCGCGCTAGCATTATTTATGAAACAAAACAGAAGAAAGCAAGAAAAGGAAGATCAAGAAAAGTAGTACTTAAAAAAAATATGTGATGCGTGTACTGATTATTTATTTAGTGTACATTTCTCGAGCCACTGAGAGAACTGGTACACTTTTGCAGTCACTTAATTATTTATCCTTCCGCTGCATTGTCTTTGTATTTATTCTTTCATTCACTCTTTCCTTCTTTTGACAGATCACGTTTTGTAATTATTTCTGTTTGAGACCTTAGGTTGTGAATACCCTCATTTTTATTTTATTCTATTACAACTACTAGGCTGAGAGGAATGACTATTTTGACTACTAGGCTGAGAGGAATGACTATTTTGACTACTAGGCTGACAGGTCTGACTATTTTGACTACTAGGCTGACAGGTCTGACTATTTTGACTGCTATTGCTTCTCTTTCTGTCTAATAATAATCTTGTAGTCTCATTTGTATTGCTTTCCTATTTGAAGCATGGACAACTGTCTAAATGGTGCTGCTAGAAACGCTAATGTTGACATATTTTATTATTTGGTTTCATTAATCTACATTAATTAATAGTTCACAGTTATCTGTAGTGATTCTTTAACAGAGACTTAACATCTTAACTTTCCGCATAGCAGTAAACCCGAGAAGCCATATACGTAAAAAGAAATACATTATCTTTAGCAACAAACTAAAATTATTTTGGCCCTTCATTGTACATGTATTCCAGGAGTAAACAATCTGCATTATTAAAGATTGTCTCAAACAATTTCAGCACATTTGTGTGTTTAAGTGTATGTGTGTGTGCGTGCGCGCGCGCGCGCGCGCGAGTGTGCGTGCGTGTGTGTGTGTGTGTGTGTGTGTGTGTGTGTGTGTGTGTGTGTGTGTGTGTGTGTGTGTGTGTGTGTGTGTGTGTGTGTGTGTGTGTGTGTGTGTGTGTGTGCAATGCACGACATGGAGTTCATTAAAAATTTTGTAACATAGTCAAAAGTCTATCTCTTTAAAGTGAGTAAGTTGTTACTAAATGCTTCAAAATAGTATCTGGATAGTTAAGATTCTATCTGGAATAAACATATTTTTAAGAACACTCACAATTCGAGTTATAGCTAAATACTTTAAGGTCAATCAAAACATGGATTATTATGACTCTCTTTGGAATAAAAATATTTTGCTTTAGAAACGACTAACAGACTGTAGTGGAGTAAATTTGCCTATCCCTATTTCTAAACTTAATTGTTATATAAATTGTTAAATGTCAAGTTGACCCGACATTGATCACTGCTTGTGCTGATATTTTTAATTGTCAAAGTTGGAAGTAAACGAATCAGGTAAAGAATATGCTAGATTTGCTGATGTAATCTAAACCGGTTTTGGGTGGATGAGTAGATTTTATTATCCAATGGTTAAGATTTACATGAACGAGACCCACCAATGGGCTGAGATCAAATGTTTATGTTCTGTGACCTACAGGACGAATCGTGCTCCACTTGGATTTCGTTTCCCATTCTGGGTATCAGATTTTAGACTGTAGTAAAGTAATATTGCATTTGATATTCTGGGTATCAGATTTTAGACTGTAGTAAAGTAATATTGCATTTGATATTCTGGGTATCAGATTTTAGACTGTAGTAAAGTAATATTGCATTTGAGATTCTGGGTATCAGATTTTAGACTGTAGTAAAGTAATATTGCATTTGAGATTCTGGGTATCAGATTTTAGACTGTAGTAAAGTAATATTGCATTTGAGATTTTAGACTGTAGTAAAGTAATATTGCATTTGATATTCTGGGTATCAGATTTTAGACTGTAGTAAAGTAATATTGCATTTGAGATTTTAGACTGTAGTAAAGTAATATTGCATTTGAGATTTTAGGGGCTGAATTAGATGTGGGCGTGGTTGGCTCTTAATTTTTCATTGCATACCCAAAAGAGGTCAAAACCACATTTTCTTTCTACAATTCTCTTTCTCTCACTATCAGTCTCTCTTTTTCCACGTTTTTAATTTATAACTTCTTCCATTCCCGTCATTTATTTATTTATTTCTCCCTCCTTCTCTCTGTCAATGTTCTCATTCTCTATTCCCTTCTTGTTTTCATTTCTTGGCATGCTGAATTATGGTTATTAAAAGGCGATTAAAGAAAACAAAACATGCTATATAATAATTTTACTTCAAGCAACATATTGTGAAAACTCATATTTACACGGTAATAAAGCTTTTGTGTAAATAAAACACCACATCATGACAGATCCTTGACAATATCGGTAAAAGAAAAACAAGAGTATAGATATAACGACAGACATTTTTAAAGTTAATTAAATAATTCAGTATTTCACGACATATCATTTACAATATCTGAAAATGAAAATATATCTTATGACAAACAATGCTTAGTGTATAGAAATAAAGTACCATGTCATGACATATCACATGACACAAAAATATTGTAGTATATAAACAACTGAGTATCTGTGACACCTCTGGACATACTTCACTTGTTATGATTAATATTTATTAATTAACAACACATAAATAATTACAAGGATCGAAAATATTAATTTATAGTAATTAATAATTCTCCCACAAGTACAACGTATCTCTCACTTGGCGGATTATAAGGGTGTAATAAAACTTTCTGTTTACACATTAATACTATAGTCATTTTACTCTCGTGTAATGTTTGCACAATAATAATGTAGTCATTTTACTGTCACGTAATGTTTCTGCAGGTGGCACTAAAAGAGTAACAAAGTCCGTCTTTTTATATTTAACGAGCCCCCAAACACCTGCTATTACTCCAACATAAAGTTTTAATAAATGTTCAAGAAGGTTAATAAAGTTAACAATGAATTTATTATATCAACAATTAAATATATTGCATATGATTATAATCCAGGGTGCATTGACATTTACCTTATTTCACAACAAAGTTTGATTAAACATTGGACTCGCAGACAGTTTATCCTATCATAGACATCAGTAGTCAAATTCACACACACACACACACACACACACACACACACACACACACACACAATCAGGTTCATGGATATAGATTCATCATAGAAATGAGAGTGGAGCATTAGAGAGATGATTCGAGTTAATATACATAATCATTTTAATGTGGGCAACTGTCGCTAATATATGTTCACAATCACGTGGTTTGCAACATGTCACTTTGTCTTAGATGATGGTCCAACGTACCCCTTCTAAGTACAATATATAAGTGTTCCAGAATATCCAAGGTGCTCACAGAGCACACTGCAGAGAATTGAACTATCAAAGCACATCCAGATGAATCATCCCGAATCTTCGTGTGTGCTACCCAAGCACACCATGAGGAACTTTAAAGAAACTTCATGAATTCTTGAGAGCAAACTCAAGCCTCAATTTCTGTGATATTGGAAACCACAAAAATCAGCTTACATCAACACGTTAACTGAAATATTCGACGACAACGCTGGATACACACCAATGTGATCCGGTAGAGTACAGTAGTCACTGCAATCTGAAACAGATACAAGGCTACAAAATCAAAAAGCATCATATGGCTTTCTCCTCTTTGCAAAAGTCAAATTAAGGGCAGCACTAAATGTCATGCATATTTCATCTCTAAATTCTTTTCTTCTAACACACATTCTCAACTTACAAATCTTGCAACAATATTCGCTAGCCGGCCGCACATATAGCTTTAGAAATATACTATCAATCAAAATTCACAAGTATAATATACAAGGTAATCAAATTAATGAACATAGAAATAATGGTCAATTACATAAAGCATTCTCCTATTCAAATCATAGATCAAAAGCAAACATACGAAATATTTCTAAATCCATTCTTTCTTTATCAGTCAGTTAACTTACCATATGGTAACAATTGCCTTTATGACCAGACTTGAGTTATGTCAAAATCAAATTGATTAGAATATAGAACTTTCTTAAACAAAGTAACTTTTGATCTATCCCCATTGGATGGATAAACAAGAGTGAAGCTATTAGTCATAAAAACCACTCATCCTGTTGGAAATGGTTTGGATTGCATCAGCTAGTTCTAGCATATTCTTTTCCTGAGTTATTGTCTTAACTCTGGTACTTACAAAAATATCATCATTTGCAGTAACTGAAGGTTCTGTCACGTTGACCCATAACAAATTTTATACTAAGTTTACAAATAGGGACAGGCAAATTTTCTCCACCACAGCAACACATGACATAATTTACAGTTTATGTAGGCAGCATTTATATATGTCATGGCTAGCTATTTATATATAGTAGCCAGGTCAGCAAGATCCTACATTCTAAACATTTAGAATTACTTGTCCAGAATGAGAGATCACTGGAATTCTGCCACTAAATGGGGGTGTTTATTAAAATCTATTTTAGAATCCAAAGAACAATTTCCCCCTTCTGATTTCCCCACCCACCCATCTCTACCTCCAACTCCAAGATTATTGCATGTATTCCAGAACTGAGGACCTGTCCTGAGACCGGGTTCTACTGAAATATTTAAGATGCAGCAATGAATCATGACTTAAAAATTAATTTTCCATAAGGCGCTATTTTACACCTCTTTAATGGCCGCCTTATGGGAAAATAGAGTTTGTCATATTCATTCCTACAAACGACAACCTTTTAAGTCTTGTCATGTTGTCTCTGGGGTAGTTTGGCGTTTTAGCAATATAACTGTCGCATTTAAGGAGGAAATACCGTTCTTCAACATTCATAAATAAGTTATATTTCTTCCAAATTATAGCTATTGGATTACTCTACATGAGATAGCTAGCATTTAACGTTGATAAGACTGCCAAACAGTTTTATCAAAAATATAGTATCGGTTTCGTAATTTAAACCTGATATACAACTTTGTTTCGGAAATAATCAGTGCCAGTATTACTATTTTGTTTTAATATTATATTGTGCATATTTATATTTTGACAAGTAAACCAGTAAAATAATATCATATTAATAAAGACGTGAACTAGTAGACGAGCAAAGAAAACATACAGACGTTGCATGTCAGATTAAACATGAACAGTCTTTCGGACTGGTGTAGATATTAAGGTGTTAAGCGAATGAAGAATGTGATAAAAGCAGTTGTCAATAAGTGCGATAACAACTGCAGCAGTTAACATGCGGCTTCCGGTAGTCTGAAAATCAGATACAGTTTCCGGTTGTGTGGAAATCAGGTACAGCTTCCGGTAGCCTAAAAATCAGGTGTAGCTTTGGATAGCTGGAAATCAGGTACAGTTTCAGGCCAGGCCATAATAAAAAATGCGACAGGGAGTGAATACGCACCCGTCAGAGTTGTACCATGCCATTGAGAACAGGTTTCATTACTGCATGCATTAGTGTGCCGAGTTTTGGTACCAGAGATGAAATTTATAAGCAAGGGCGTGGACACCGCGTGGAAACCACTACTTAACATGTCCGATAATGTTGCCACGTCTTAAAGTTTCCAGAACTAATCAGTGAATGCTTATATACAATTGTAAATCTCCATGCATGAGGAGTGGTTGCGCTCTCTTGTCCAGCCAGTGACCGCGTGAATCAAAGATCGCGCTGTTAACGAATGAATTTCTGAAAAAAATTCTCTACGTGCTGAAATGCGTACAGCGACGACTGGATCTAGCAGGCTGTGCTGTGACGTAGATATTGCTATACCTATCTTAGGGACGTGACCACAATAATTGTAATCGCTCTCTTTCTCAGGGATATTTTGTGTAATCAATTACTGCACATGTAATAATAAAAAAAATTAAATGCATACGTAATAATAAAAAATAATTAAATACATACGTAATAATAAAAATAATTAAATTCATACGTAATAATAAAAAATAATTAAATGCATACGTAATAATAAAAAATAATTAAATGCATACGTAATAATAAAAATAATTAAAAGCACATGTAATAATAAAAATAATTAAATGCTGTTGGAGTAGAAAAGTAGAGTGTAATGTACTTTGGGTTACCTTCCGATCATAATATTAATAGCATTACAGTGAGACAGAACTGTATAAACATATCGAAAGAGAGAATTGATTAGTAAATCGAAACACAGAGCTGTGTTTGGGGACCAAAGGCTCATGAGACATAGGTTGTATGATTTTATTGTGTGCTGAATGATCGTCAAACCATTTTTTTTTATTTCTCAATGTGCAGTATTTATTTTACTGAAATTGATCTAAGTGAATCAGTAGAATTAAGATATCATTTCACAGGACATATTTAAACACCCCGGCTGTGGCAGAGTAAATTTACCTATCCCTATTTCTAGACTTAATTGTTATAAAAATTGTTAAATTGTCGAAGTGAGCCGAACTTGGGCACTCCTTATGAAGGTATGTGTGTAATTGTCAGAGTTGGAGTAAACCCTCAAATTGAGAATATGCTAGAAATTGCTGATGCAATGCAAACCAGTTCCAACTGGATGAGTAGTTTTATTATCCAATGTTTAAGATTTATGAGAACGAGACCAGCCAGTGGGCTGAGATCAAACGTTTACTTACTGTAGTGAATTCTATTGTCTGATCACTTGATGTGATGTGGCAAGAAGTCCGGTCATGAAAGGCGGCCGTTAGCTTGATGATGAGTTAACTGACTGGTTGAGAGAGAATGGAATTAGAAATATTTCGTGCATTTTGCTATTGATACATTATACTTGAATTTTTCATAGAGATGTATTATGTGTGTAGATTATTGTTTCTACACATTGTGAACTATGATGCTTATATGTAGTATGCCAAACACTTGACATTGTTTCTAATGAATCTTTTCATAAAATTGATATACTGTATTTATTATGCTGTATGCATGTATCGTACTAATAAACACTGTTGCAGGAAACTGTAGGTTGAGACTTGAATGTACGAAAGAATGGATTTATAAAAGGATAAACTGAAAACTTAGCATTCGTTCCTTGATTATATTTTTATAGGTTATAGCAGCCTTTCCTTATGTTATCTGAACCTTCTAGTTTACTGATTATAAACTGCTATGACCGTGATAGACACAGGAAGCAGTTACCTTAGTGTGTAAGTGTTAGGAATACACTACACTCCATTGATGTATGGTGGCATGGTATGCTGATTACATAAAGCAATTTCTCGTACAAGGAAGTTACTGGAAATTGCTACACATGTTCTGCTTGAAGGAGCTGGTATGAGCAAATCAGTGTTTACAACGTGAGGAGAGAAGCAGGTGGAATTGATGTAGATAATAAATGCGTGACTTTATACAAATAAAATCATGCAATTGAAGACAATTGAGGCTTCATCTATCCAAGGTTATGTAAAAGCTATTATCGCTTATCTCCAGTAACTCCATGCCTGTTCTCTGATAGAACTATCTTGTGATTTGCACTGACACTAATTGGTTGAATTGCATATTTCATGATTTAGGACTATACAGATATTAAAAGTATTGGAAAATGATTTCATGACAATATTGATGTCAAGTAATCTTTTTCATTGTATTTGTTAAATGTATATTTGATTGTTGATTTAATACATTTATATTACATTTATTGACCTTCTTACACATATTGATAACCTTATGCTAGAGAAGAAAATGGGTAGATGGTGGCTTACTAAATATAGATTAAAGACGGATTTGTCTTCTCCTTTAATAAGAAATTTTCCACCTACGGAAATACTGTGTGACGTTAAATGTTTGTCGTTAATGTTGTGGAAGAGAGAAAACATTTATAGCACCGGCATATCCACCAAGTGAGAGAGACGAGTGGTGCCTGCTGGAGAATTATTAATAACATAAACAAGATTGTCCTCACTTGTAATTAGTTATGGATGATTAATTAATTAGACATATCATAACCATTAACTAGGTGGCATTGGCATCATATCGGCTTTTATATTCATTTTTTTTTCTGGTAAGAAATAAACTGTTTCTACTGTGGTTTAGCAATGCTGTAAAAGTAACACTAACCTAGTTTGAGACAAGGTAAACTGCGTTAGTATTGGACACTTCTAATGACGCTTTATACTTACATCGCCATAGATAACCATGTTCTAATTATGTGGGTAAAATGGCCGGTTATTACTTACATCGCCATAGATAACCATGTTCTAATTATGTGGGTAAAATGGCCGGTTTATACTTACATCGCCATAGATAACCATGTTCTAATTATGTGGGTAAAATGGCCGGTTTATACTTACATCGCAATAGATAACCATGTTCTAATTATGTGGGTAAAATGGCCGGTTTATACTTACATCGCCATAGATAACCATGTTCTAATTATGTGGTTAAAATGGCCGGTTTATACTTACATCGCCATAGATAACCATTTTCTAATTATGTGGTTAAAATGGCCGGTTTATACTAGAAACAATGTCAAGTGTTTAACATATTACATACAATCATCATAATTCACAAGTGTAGAAGTGAAAGTCTACTTACATTCAACATCTCTACACAAAATGAAAGTATAGTTATACTTAGAAATATTTCACGCATTTATCTATCGATATATTATAATATATCAATAGCGAAATGCATGAAATATTTCAAAGTCCATTCTCTTTCAGTTAACTCACCATAAAGTTAATGGCCACCTTTCAAGACCGGACTTCAGCTACACCAAATTCAAAGTGATTAGAAAATAGAATTAATTATTTCACCAGGTAAACTGTAATCTCAGTCCATTTGCTGGTCTCAATTTTTATAAAGCTTAACCACTGGATAATAAAACTTACTCATCTGCATAAGACTGGTTAAGATTACATCAGCAAGTTCTAGCACATTCTCTTCATAAGTTATTTTAACTCTGGTACTTACAAAACACACAGTACCCGAAGGCCATGCCACGCTGACATTAAACAAGTAATATAATATTTAAAAATAGGGACAGACAACTCTGCTCTGTCACTCATTATGTTTTCCCAATGGTGACTTTATGGCAGAGATCGATAAGCGGTAATTACAAGTTAATTCTATATAGAGAAAATTATGGGAAATCTCCGTTGTATTTTCAGTGTCTTAGGTACTCCTATATTAGGTAATCTAGCACTCGTCTTGGCTGAGGGTTACCGCCCTTTTATTTAGTCCAAGAGTTTGACACGAAAACATACTGCAAGATGGGAATGTTATTGGCAGTGAATCACGCGAGTCTCCTGTTTATCTAGCATGAGGGATTATCGACTAGAGTGAGGACCAGCTAAGTACCATATCCGATTAAAAGATCTGTTTGTTGTGTTATTGTTAGTGTATTGTTAAATGTAATTGTTTATTATGCATATTTTAATTGTATTTGTATTAAATTTTAATTGCTAATTAAAAGGTCTGTTTGTTGTGTTATTGTTAGTGTATTGTTAAATGTAATTGTCGTGTAGCAAATTACTGTAACGTACAGTGTCACTCTTGCTGAATGGTCTGTATTGTTCATTTATGTCGCGTATTATTCCATCAGTGTATGACGATTCAGTCACACAAATACCAGGTGGTCCCCCTAACAACAAACACCATGTGGTCCCCTTCAAAATTTCACGACAAAGTAGAATTTGTGACCGATTCTTGAAAAAAAATTCTCCCTCACCTCCATCTGCACAACCAATCCCTCCTATATATCTCCACTCCTCCTCTAACCTCTCATTTCACGAAAGCGGCAGAAGCCGGAAGCGCCCCCTACATTACTACCAACCTCTGATTTCAGTTACAAAGTACGCAGCACATCATCATTTCCCTCCCTTGAAAAAGCAGGCAACCATCGCTCCACTCTGTCGTTGACAAAACATCTTTTATCTCCCACCTTTTTCATTGACGACAGCCCTCATCCATCCCCGTTCATTTATCGATGCTTTGTTCTTTGACTGAACAAGGCAACCCACAGGGTAGAATGGCTGTGTTCAATCGTCACGCGGCCCGCTCCATGGCTCGAAAGCTTTGTGGTTCCGACAGATCTTGGCGATGGAGGTATATATTTTCAAGATGATTTTTTAAAAACATTCAAAGATATATTTGTAGATATTCGTATACATTCACTATTAGCTGTTTTTTTTAAAACATTTTTTAAAAACATTCAAAAATATATTTTTAGATATTCGTATACATTCACTATTAGCTGGTTGCATTGTCTAAGTAGAGCCTTTCGGGATTAGAATAATTTACTGTCAGTGATCAAATCGGCGCCAAATATAAAAACAAATATTAATGGTTTTACGGTATGCGAATGCTCTTTTTATCCAGGTCGTTGTATTAAGAGTTAGATCATGCATGTAGTTTTCGTTTTGAAAACTTTTGTGAAAATAAAAATTGAGTGAACATTTTCAATGCTTGAAATGTTGACCTACATTATAATGAAGAATAAGTTACATTTCAATGGATTTCCTAAGTGGCATGCATTTCTTGAAGTCTCAGTTTTGTTGTAAGTAATCATTATAATCATATGGATCCAAAGTATATTGATGTGTCCACTGGATATGTTTGTCTGAGAGAGGGAGGGACTAGGGAAAACTACATAAGTAGCATCACACTGGGATGGGCCATCCATCCATCCAACCGTCCGTCCATCATCTATCTATCGGTCGGTCTGTCTGTTTGTCCACCTATCTATCTGCCCGTCCGTCCGTCCTTCCGTCCATCCATCCATCCATCCATCTATCTATCTATCTGTCTGTCCGTCTGTATTATAATAATTTTTATTTTTAATATTGGGTAAGGGTACAGTCTTTCATATTTTAAATAGTAAAATAATAATCTTGAAAATATTAATTTGTAACATTACAGAATACAGTCATTAAATGACGTCAACAATAGTATGCCACCGTTTTAATTTTACACTTATGGAGACTAAAGTATCAAATGGTACTCCAATAGCCACCGGTATGTCTTCCAAAACACTTATGGAGACTAGAGTACCAAATGGTACTCCAATAGTCATCGGTATGTCTTCCAAAACACTTATGGAGACTAGAGTACCAAATGGTACTCCAATAGTCATCGGTATGTCTTCCAAAATAAACAGACGAACGAACCAAACCTGTTGAGTAATTTCTGCCAAGGATACATATGTAACACAGTATCTACAATATCCTAGCGAACTGTAAGTCATTGCCAAATCTGTCTGGCAGAAAGAATATGAAATGAAAGAGGCAACAAAATAATTGATTCAAAAGCAAAATTTAAACTGAGGTGATGGACACGAATTAAAATAAGACGAAATCAAGTGAAAATATGTTTGGCGCGTCATTAACGGAGATGCATATTGTAATGAGGAGCGATAATTTACACTCACATGCAACAACAAATCCAATTTTCGAAACCAGTTTTGTGCTTTCGATAATAAAAGAAAGAATCAAAAATTCTGCTAAAAAAATAAAATCCTCGAAGCCAGATCTATCAGAATACTGTACGAAGACTTCAGAGGCCTTTTTTTGTTGTAGGTTTTCTGGTGTTTCTATATTTAAGATAAAGAAAAAAGAAACAAAAGTTTAAACCTTCTGCCATCTTTTCGCATGAACAACCCACACCCTGACATCTGCTTAATGCATTCCGACGACCATTGTGATTGTTAAGTGTGGGGCGCGAACAAAAAACAAAATGGCTGTCCCGAAGAAACCTTTCAGACGACAGAGCGAGAGAAAAACCTGTAATGTGAGCGGAAAAGTTAGTCAGTTTCAATACTCGTCTCCCTGCTGGGCAACCTTTGTGCTTGCTTTCTAGGTCTGCTTCTAGCCTCCCCTTGATATCGAGACAATCTTCGTCTGTCTCACCCAGCTCTTTGAAATGTGGATCTCCTTGCCGAAACCTCTCCTAGCGTCGCAACGCATTGCGGTAACTTCCTAACGTGACACTACATTAAGTAAAATCTAAGTTTTTACTCGGGCTTTCTTGTTCAGTGTTCTTTTATTCTCTCTCATCTTCCTCTCCCTACTTTCGGTTTTCTCGTAATTATAAGTTTTCGCCTCAAACCGTTTGAGACTTACTGCGTGCCATTATAATTTACTTATCTATTCATTACTCTGTTTCTGGTTCTGATCTGTTCTCAGGTAGATTGAAAGCTGTTGTCTGTTTGTGGTCTGTGTGTTGATTTTTGTTATCTCTTTTGTTCTTGTTGTTATCTGTGTGTTGATTTTGCTATCTCTTTTGTTCTTGTATTATTATGTGTGTTGATTTTGTTATCTCTTTTGTTCTTGTTGTCTGTGTGTTGATTTTGCTATCTCTTTTGTTCTTGTTGTTGTCTGTGTGTTGATTTTGTTATCTCTTTTGCTCTTGTTGTTATCTTTTCACGGTCTCTTCTTTTCTGTTACCTTCTTTTCTCTTCTTTTTCATGGCTTCTTAACTTTAGTTTCATCTTCACTTGTTCGTCTTTGGTTATCTTCCGTGGCTGTGTTCTAGTCTCCGACTATGTTTTCATTTTTGGGTTTTATTTTGCATCCTCTAAACGTATTTTTTCGTCGTCTTTTCGCAGTTTCCATATTTTTCGTTTCTTGGTTTCCTTTTCGTGACGGTAACGCCACTTAATTAATGGTTATGATATTTAAAATTAATTAATCATCCATTACTAATTACAAGTGATAACAATCTTAATGTATTTTTTAATAAAACTCAAGTATAACATATCAATAGCAAAAATCCACGAAATATTTCTAAGTTCATTCTCTCTCAATCAGCCAGTTACCATTAAGCTAACGGTCGCCTTTCATGACTGGACTTCTTCTTTCCACACCGAATTCAAAGTGATTAGACAATATAATTCTTTCCAGCAAGTACCATTTAGTGCCCATTAATGGTGTTTTGTTTAAATCTGCATTGTATTTGTTTTGGTGATTAAATCGCACCTGTAGTAACTAAATATAAGTTTAGATACGATAGTTAATTTATGTCTAATGCTTTGGTGGCATTTGGTTTATAAGTTTGAGTAAACATCTAGTCGGGTTTGTCTGAAGAAAAAGGGCAAAGATTAATTGATTAAACTACAAACATCCTAGACTATTTGTGGAAGTCTAGATGTTGGATATTATAAAATACGTCCTCATTTTTTCCACGTGTTCCAAGATGGTAATTTGAGAAACCTGTCCGCAGTTGAGAACAGACGGTATGCTTTCCCGACTTCTTTCTTTCTAACAATCGATTTATATTGAGACTTCTTGATCGATTCATATCAGATAAGTCAATTCTTAAAAAGTCGACTGTTAAAAGTCTATTTCAGTTACTTTTAGTTTGTTGTTGTAACTGAAAAATATCACATAGTGATTAAAAACATTAAAAATATAAACAGTTACAATGCGATTGTCAGTGAATGTACTGTGACTGCAGTGTTTCTGTATAAGAGTGTGAATGAGTATGTGTCTGCGACTGAAGATCGTATATGCGTGCGTGCGTGCGAGAGTGTGATTATCAGAGATAGAGAGTAAGAGAGGGATATTCGTACGTCACCGAGAGAATGTATGCGTGTGCATGTGTTCGAGAGAGAGCGTTTGAACAGACTTGCGTGTGGTATATGTATAAAAGATTGTATTGTGGGCGTATTGCTCAAGACAATTTGGTCGAGATGGTGTTAGTTTAACAGAAACTGAACGATGAAAGAAAAGGAAAACAGAGATTAAATGTGGTTTAATTTGAAGATGATGAGGAAATATCATTACTTCGCAAGTATGACTCGAAAGGAAATTCAATCCCAGTCGCTGGCTCCTGTCCAGCCAACGTTGTGTCAATCAAGTAACAAGTACTCTTATCATTTCATGCAAATGTTGAGACCACTAGATTTAGAGTAATCTCGCTTTGCGTTGAGCGAGGCTCTCTTTTTTGTCAGTTACAGGCCTGGAGTTCAAAGGCTGTGGAAGTCTTGGAGGCGTTATTTTAATCGAAAAGGGTGGCATTTGGAATCACCTGCAGGTTCGTTGATAATGTGACATTAGGTGTTTTGATAATTATATTTCTGTATCTCTCTTAAGGAAAAAGGGCAACCCACAAACAATTAAACTGTCTATATTATACTTGCAACAATATGTGTGTGTGTGTGTGTGTGTGTGTGTGTGTGTGTGTGTGTGTGTGTGTGTGTGTGTGTGTGTGTGTGTGTTATAATTAAAAGAAATTGTTCCACTTACTGGTACAAACGCAAAATCTGGAATCATAAAGGATGATGAGTGTAGAAATGAGTCGAGAAACATATTTTGTTTCATGAAATAACGCCTTAAATCCCGTTAAAGTGCACAGGATGAGAACTGGAAGGGAGAAACACCTCAGCGCCCCCCCCCACACACACACACACACATTAAAATATTCCACAAAACTTTAATGACACTTGACAGCTAAAATCAAAATTTCGTATTCAATCAAATGAACGCGGCTTGAGTCACTGTTCCTTGTGTGATTGAAACTAATATGGTGTTAAATTATAAATAGTGATGTAACTTATTCTTCATTATTGAAACTAATATGGTGTTAAATTATAAATAGTGATGTAACTTATTCTTCATTATTGAAACTAATATGGTGTTAAATTATAAATAGTGATGTAACTTATTCTTCATTATTGAAACTAATATGGTGTTAAATTATATATAGTGATGTAACTTATTCTTCATTATTGAAACATCAACAAAGCGCCGGCTCCCCCCTACACCCTGGTCAATAGTCATTGTCTTCAAATATCTGTGCAGAAATCAGATGTCAACATATTTGCGTGCTGGAAAAATGGATAAGTTGAGCCGTGCTGACCCTTCTGTCACGAGAGAGAAGGGGGGAGGGGAGAGAGAGAGAGAGAGAGAGAGAGAGAGAGAGAGAGAGAGAGAGAGAGAGAGAGAGAGAGAGAGAGAGAGAGAGAGAGAGAGAGAGAAGAGGGGGTAATATTAAATTATTTCGATCAAATAATTTTAGAATACTTCACTTGTGATCATGTCATAGTAGGAAATAAGGGAGGGAAGAGAGGACGTCGACTTTCTAGCCGTAAGGGGACAAAACTTGTGTTGCACTTCTTGCAAAAAAAATAATACTAGGTTATACTGACGACGTAAATCCGTATTTTTTTTTAAATGGTGTTTAAATCGCCATTAGACTTGTTTTTTGGTGATTTAAGCTCAATAATGTCTTTCAAATTTGTTAAATTAAAATAAATAATTGTTTTTGCTTAATCCTTTATTTACATGTGAACTGCTTTTAAATAGCAGATGGTGTCATCAGTCTGTAGGACAAAGGAAAATAGATCGAGCTACAACCCATTTAGTAGTTAAAAAACAAAAAATATAGCTGCTAGATCTCTCCAATAATGTTCACGCTCTTTCTGCCTGTTAGAAGGTAGTGATTTAAAAAGTTTGTTTATTGAAGGAGGAATGTTAATTTTATACAGCGGCAGTGAGCGGTGTTTTCTTGTATGTTTTATACAGTGGTAGTGAGTGATATTTGCTTTGTATGTTTTGTATGTTTTTGTACAGTGGTAGTGAGTGATATTTTGCTTTGTATGTTTTGTACAGTGGTAGTGAGTGATATTTGCTTTGTATGTTTTTGTACAGTGGTAGTGAGTGATATTTGCTTTGTATGTTTTTGTACAGTGGTAGTGAGTGATATTTGCTTTGTATGTTTTGTACAGTGGTAGTGAGTGATATTTGCTTTGTATGTTTTTGTACAGTGGTAGTGAGTGATATTTGCTTTGTATGTTTTTGTACAAAGACAGTGATTGAGGTTTGTTTTGTATATTTTTATACAGCGGCAGTGAGAGGTGTTGTCTTTGTATGTTTTTGTACAGGGACATAGATGGAGGTTTACTTTATATGTTTTATATAGTGACAGTGAGTGAAATTTGCTTTGTATATTTTTATACAATGACCGAGTGAAATTTGCTTTGTATATTTTTGCACAATGACAGCGAGTGAGATGTGTTTTGTATATTTTTGTACAATGATATTAAGTGAGATTTGCTTTGTATGTTTTTGTACAGTGACAGTAAGCGAATATCAGCTCTCATCCTTTCTGTAGTTATAGTGAATGGATCTTGTATTGTTACAGTGATAGTACATGAGGTTTTGCATCGCTGTTACAATGAAAGTGCCCTAGGTTATAATTCACTGTTTCAGTGTCAGTGCTCGTGAGGTTTTAAATCAGTTTATACTTGTGTGGTTTCAACTAAGTCTTAAATGAAACTTCTTCAAGGCATGATGTATGTCATCACGTATTCAAATTGAAGTATTTAAACTACTCAATAGAAGTGTGTTTAATTATGAAAATTAATACTGTGTATTACATTTCAAAAGAAAATAAAACATTCATTTTTTAAAAGCTGATTTGCAACCCCCCAAAGTCAATAAAGAAGTCCGTTCTATCTATCTATCTATCTATCTATCTATCTATCTATCTATCTATCTATCTATCTATCTGTCTGTCTGTCTGTCGTCTGTCTGTCTGTCTGTCTGTCTGTCTGTCTGTCATTATTGGTAAGTATCACTCGTTTTATATCCATCCAACATTCAGTCGTCTGTCAATCTATCTTCGTCCTCCAACAAACAAACCGAATACCCATTATTATTTTCTCCATCCGTTTATGCAGCCATCATTTCTTCCATATACGTATGCATTCATTTGTGTCTGGTCTGTCTATTTACTCTAAATAACCCAAATATTGAAATTTGTTCATTTCTTACGTAGCCCTATATTTCCTCTCTATTTCCTCTCTTTCTCCCTCGCCAGTTGTTGATAATGTTAATTTTGTTTTCCCAGCAATTATTGTTAATGTATAATAAATAGTGTTTGCTGAAATATAATCATGACAGTCAATTGATTGAGTGCGTTACACGTCGACAATAGATTGATGCACTGCATTACTCGATGACTGTGGATTGATGAACTGCGTTACTTGATGAGAGTGGATTGACGCACTGCGTTATTAGATGACATTGGATTGATGCACTGCGTTACTCGATGAGAGTGGATTGATGCACTGCGTTATTAGATGACATTGGATTGATGCACTGCGTTATTAGATGACAGTGGATTGATGCACTGCGTTATTAGATGACATTGGATTGATGCACTGCGTTACTCGATGAGAGTGGATTGATGCACTGCGTTATTAGATGACATTGGATTGATGCACTGCGTTATTAGATGACAGTGGATTGATGCACTGCGTTACTCGATGAGAGTGGATTGATGCACTGCGTTACTCGATGAGAGTGGATTGATGCACTGCGTTACTTGATGAGAGTGGATTGATGCACTGCGTTACTCGATGAGAGTGGATTGATGCACTGCGTTACTTGATGAGATTAGACTGATGCAGTGTGGATCACGTATGAAAGCTTTGTTATGAAATGGGATATAAGGACGTATAAGCAATAGTAGTTGTTTTAGGATTTCGATGTTTTAGGAATTATAAACATTCATCATTAGTTTTATTAGGATTTCGATGTTTTAGGAATTATAAACATTCATCATTCATCATTACTTGAATTAGTCCTGAGGTGTTCTACACATAACTTATTAATAGTAGATATAAGGTTTGTGGTTTCGAAATTGTGTAGTGGGTGTATTGGATTTCTTGCGTAGTTTGTGTTTGAGGCATTAGGTCCTCTCTCTCTCTCTCTCTCTCTCTCTCTCTCTATATATATATATATATATTAACATTTCCCAAATAATTAGAGGAGTCTGAGGTAGCCTCTGGTGACCTCTAACGTCACCCATTTACCGGTCTCTGTAGTTTCAACTCTATCAAATGGATTTTTCTATAGGATCCATTAAACACTCTGCTGACGGATCTAATGAGGCCATACATATTTCATTCGCCTCTCGTGTTATCTGTCAGATGTGGTATAGTTTTGGATGCATTTTATATTTGATTTATTAGGTGTATTTGGTATATTAAAGATTCAATGTTCAGTAATATAGGAAGTTAACTTACAGAACGAGGGAAAATAATTTATTTGTTAAACAGACTCGATGTAACTAAAAAAAATGGTTAATTATCGGATTCAAAATGCAAATTCAAAAACTACAATTTCGAATAATAGTTTCATTTCCATAAATGTTTCTATGGTTAAAAGGTTAATAGAAAGTTATATACTTTGCATTTTCATGTTTGATTCATTTGTAAACTTGTTTCAGTATAAATTATATTTTAATGCTGGCTTCGATTTTGCCTTACACCAATAAGTGATTAGACACAGACCTAAACACCACTTCATTCAGAAAGGACACTATTTTTAAGAAAAATATTGAATCACCTCATATGAGTTGGTAGAACCTAGAGTGCCAATGGCGTTAACGGACAGGCATAAAGAGCTGACTACAATTGTACTGATATAGTTGTACTACAGATATAATGTGCATTAGTAAAGTTGATATATATATACGTGTATGTGTGTGTGTGTGTGTGTGTGTGTGTGTGTGTGTGTGTGTGTGTGTGTGCGTGCGTGTGTGTATGAGATAGTTTTATTGCGTGATACACGTATGTACATTAGTAAGTGATTTAGCTGTATTGAGCATAGAATGTGTTTTATTAAGGTATAAAATAATAGTGCGTATATTAGTAAAGTATGACGTAACTAGCATATAGATATAATATGGGATAAAAGCATTTGGAATATAAATTATTAAGTTTGTATATAGAAGAGTAATGATAAATAGTATATAGATATATTATGGACAAAAGCATTTGGAATATAAATTATTAAGTTTGTATATAGAAGAGTAATGATGACTAGGTGCTTGCCATTTGGGTGCAATGGGGAGATCGATTTAGGGTGTAAGAATATTGCGCTTAATATTTATATTAATTAATATAATTGCATATTTATATGTGTGAAGAGGCATTCGGAGTGTGCGGGGTGTCAGTATTATATATATATATTATTTAAAAAAAAAGAAACTATAACTGTAATATGGAAGAAAGCATCCAAACAATCATTCGATCCATTCACGTTAGCAGACACAGAGAAAACAACAGTAGCTCATACATTCAACTTTTACTGCAAGCCACACAGCAACGATACTGACATCTGAATAAGACACAATAAATAGACGAAAACATTTTGGTTTAAGAGTAGTAAAATGATATCATTTCCGCTTGTATTCACGATGAATCTATCATACTTTCAACATGTTATGCATTCACATTACGCCATAATTTTACACTTCCGTTGGGATTCCAGAAACCTACAAACGTAATAACATAACCCTTCCACAACCTCTTGCAATAACAACCCCCACATTAAATTAAATCAGACAAAACAACTCTCAACCTAAAAACACACCACACATAATCGTGTCAAATGGTCGCAAATGTTTCAGGCTTTGCACGTGCAGCCTTATTGACAACGGCTATTATTTGTGGGCAATTTTAAATGTTAAGCATGAACGACAAGTTTAACCTAATAAACCGTTCTTCAACCGGCAGTAGTAATACCCAGCTCTTTTATTAATTACCCCTGTCATTCGCCTGTGCCTGCGAATAGTATCATTAGTTGCAAACTAATTCTACAACCATTTACAAGCTTTTCAGCGCAATGCCAACACGAAAGCTGATGATTGGCCAAATTGTCTATTACCAGGGGATGCAAATCTGTTTGGCCTGCTGAGTAATAACTTCGTTAAAGTTATTGTTTGCTGGCTTTAAAACATTTATATTTCAATTCTTACTTCGATGGTCATTATCGTGAGGAAAGCAATCTCGCCGTTTTTCGCCATTTCATCTAGGAAATAAAAAATATTTCAAAACCAAATATTTGAAGAACTTTTGCTTCTGAAACGAATTAAGAAATAAGATAATAACAGAACGCAAAATCAAAATCCTATATAAACATTCGCAAGACATCAATTATTATTTACCGTTGTGGGGGTATTTCAACTACTGATTTTAGACGTCACATACCTGGAGAATGAATAGAACTGGAATTTTCGTGTTCAGAAGTATAATTATGTCGTTTAGCAGTGCATACTTAATGAACGAGTATTCGAAATGGAACCAGTATAGTGAAAATTAATTAAAAATGTTATAAATATACCTTACACTTTACTTTTCAAAGTACAGTAATTTACACAGACAAAAGTTTCAGATGTGTTAGAAATAACATTATTTCATTCCATTCACCATGACATATTGACAATGTAAAAATGATAAACCTTCATTACAAATTGTATCTGTCTGGGCAATAAGCAGATAATAAACACACTGCTAATACTGTATTTAAGAAAAATACAAAATTGAACAACAAATACTATGTATAACAAATGCTTCTAAATGAAATAAATCAAACAAAGAGAAGATAACAATGTTTCCATATGAACATATACAGACAAAGAAAGATCACTTATGAAGAAAAGTGACAACGTAAGCAAATAAAACGCACACAAGAAAACAGTTTGACAAATCATAATTAATAAACCCCGTGCTTCTCCAAGTACGGCTCCCAGGACACACAGAACCTGGCGTTGGAACCACATTTTAGTCCCAAATAAATTAATCTGTATTTCACGGCAGTCGTATTTACTCCAGATGCACAAAAATAAAAGGTGATTTCTAGAGGCAGAAATTTGAAACTCAAATACCTCCGATTGGTCAAAATAGACTTAATACTTTTTCTTATCTTAGATTAACAGTTGGGGTATAAAATTTAATCACCACCACTACCATAAACACACTGAATTAATATTCGGGATATGACAAAAAATAAAATCAAATCTACTCAGTGGTGAACATATTTTGTTGCGTTTCTTGATTTTTAAAAAATACTGATATTCTTAATTTAAATTTTCCTGTAGTCACAATTGAAGCCAGGAGTAAGGATTAGTGAAGACCGAAGCCACACTAGCCATGCCGACGTCGACAAGAGGCATATTGGAATCAAGGGGAGACAACGTTAGCAAAAGGCTCTTCGTGAGTATGGCTTCTGCTTTGCAACATTTTACTTACGGCTTTCTTTCGCGCTTTTCTCATTGCGTATTATTCTCGCAAGCTTTTTGAAATAGCGAGTTATTTCTCGCGCGTCTGTCAAAGAGCGAGTTATTTCTCGCGCGTCTGTCAAATAGCATGCTATTAAAAAAAAAATGTGTAAAACTTACTTCTCAAAACGTAGCAACAGGCAAAAATTTCTCCTCTTTGTTTAAAGGTTTCTAGGAAGATTACTCAAAATTTGGGAAAAACAGGAGACAAACAAAAAGCGAGCATAATTCTTATAATTTGCTGTCAATTTTATTTCATGCTATTATTTATTTATTTATTGTTGAAAGGCGCAGGAGGTGTGAATTAAAAAGCATTGGAATATTGTGTAAAGATTTTCTTTTTCTTTTCTGATTTTATACTAATTGTAAACATAAAAAATGAAAACTTGAATACATAAAATAATAAATATTAAAAATGCCCACAAGACACAGGAACAAACGTAAATAATAAAAAGAAAAAATATTTTAAAGAAATGGTGCTAGTGACAAACAAAACTTTTGAAACATGATTTTCTTTTTAACGTGACATAAATTGTCTCGCTGCTGATAGAAAATTATTTCCGTTGGCATTTTCGAGCTATATGTGCGTTAGCGCATGCTTTTATGCATGTATGTGTATATATGTGCGTTAGCGCATGTTTTTATGCATGTATGTGTATATATGTGCGTTGGCGCATGCTTTTATGCATGTATGTGTATATATATACGTGCGTTAGCGCATGCTTTTATGCATGTGTGTGTATATATGTGCGTTAGCGCATGCTTTTATGCATGTATGTGTCTATATGTGCGTTAGCGCATGTTTTTATGCATGTATGTGTATATATGTGCGCTCGCATGCTCATGTCAAAAAAGTTTTTACTTTAAAGTTCTACATCTACTACTATTTTTAATGATGGTCTTCATGATAACGATGATGACAATAATAGTAAATATTTTAAATCAATAATTATATTTGAACGTGCTGAATGTTGTGTGTGAGGAATGGCAAAGTTTGAAACAATATTTATCGGTAATTTAAACTTTTATTAACCTGTTACTACTAGTAGTATGCTATTTTTGCGCTGCTCCTACTGCTACTACCGCTACTACTAGAAAGCTAATTATGTGCTGCTTCTGCTGCTACCACCACCACCAGTGCTACTACTCGAACAGGCTGCTTACTACTATTACTACTACCACCATCACCACCACTACTTCCATATTAGTTTGCTATTTCTCTGCTGCTGCCACTACTACTTCTACTACTAATTCTTCCACTGCTGACATTAATACTACTTCTGATACTACTGCTGCTGCTACTGCTTCTAATGCGACTACTTCTACTTCCACAACATATTCTTCACGATCGAGATACTGACAATGATGAGCAGTTTAACTGAATACATTGCTTTGAAATATATTGGTGAGAACTGTCAAGTTTGAATCTGTTATTAATTTAATCTTGTATAAATATAACAGCTTTTCTACTATTATGTTATAACCCACTACTGCGTCTTAAACTGAAGACGATGACACTAAGATTTATAAACACTTCGCCAATAATTGTGTTTGGAAGGAAATGACTAATACAAGCTGCTGAAACAGAAGTTGGCTACTTTTGTTAAAACTGCTACTACTGTTGATAATGGTAACAATGACATGTTAATGCTGCTGATGAGGATGGTATACATTTTCATGAAGTCGACGATGGTAGCACTGCAATTGAGGATGTCAACTGTCAACTAATACTACACTAGAGTATGTAAATTCGAGAGTAATATTGCAATAGAGGATATGAATTGGTAACTGATACTGCAATAAAGAACGTAAACTAGAAATTAGCACTGCCATTGAGGGTTTGAACTATTAGCACTGTCATTGAGGGTTTGAACTAGAGATTAGCACTGCCATTGAGGGTTTGAACTAGAGATTAGCACTGCCACTGAGGGTTTGAACTAGAGATTAGCACTGCCACTAAGGGTTTGAACTAAGATTAGTACTGCCACTGAGGGTTTGAACTAGAGATTAGCACTGCCATTGAGGGTTTGAACTAGAGATTAGCACTGCCACTGAGGGTTTGAACTAGAGATTAGCACTGCCACTAAGGGTTTGAACTAGAGATTAGTACTACTGACATAGGAGAAGTGATTTAGAGACAAGTATTGCAAAAGAGGATATAAACTAGAAACTAACATTGCAATAAATGATGTAGTGTAGTGTCTAAACTGCAATAAAGTGTGTAACATAAAGCCTAACGTTACAATAAAGTGTGTAACATAGAGTCTAACATTACAATATAGTGTGTAACATAGAGTCTAACGTTACAATAAAGTGTGTGACATATAGTGTAACGTTACAATATAGTGTGTAACATAATGTCTAATGTTACAATATAGTGTGTAACATAATGTCTAACGCTACAATAAAGTGTGTAACATAGAGACTAACACTGCTATAAAATGTGAAATATAGAGTCTAATACTGCAAGAAAGGATGTAATTATAGCGTCTAAAATGTGAACTGGAGAGATACAATGCACACTCTTAGCACTTCAACCATAATAAACTGTTTGAAAGTGACCCTGGGAATCTTTATTCTTGAAGACGTGCATGAAGAACTCGATGACCCCTAAGCGAGCGACAGATTATTCCTGTCAAGGTAAGACTTTCTTTGAAAATATTATAATTAGCTTTTGGAATGTATATATTCCTGTCAAGGTAAGACTTTCTTTGAAAATATTAAAATTAGCTTTTGGAATGTATATATTCCTGTCAAGGTCAGACTTTCTTTGAAAATATTAAAATTAGCTTTTGGAATGTATATATTCCTGTCAAGGTCAGACTTTCTTTGAAAATATTAAAATTAGCTTTTGGAATACATATATATATTTTTCTTCTGCTTCTTGAAATACTGTAGAGTTGGGTGGGTGGAGTTTTTGGGATGTTGAAAGCTGATGAAGAGAAGATATAATTTACTTTCATATAAGATTAGAGTCGAGAATAGTTCCAAAGCGTTTAGCCGACATGTGGTCTGAAGCCTTTCATTATGAATAAAATCATTTAAGACTGGTGATCTATTATTGGTTATATTAAGACCTTCAAAATGTGGGGATGAAATTCGATATGACAATCCTTACTAAATTCATGAAGTTTATTCAAGTCTTCTGTAAGATTTATTTTAATCGCTTTGTTTATTTTTGTCATAACATGTTGTCATTAGTGTAAACCCAATATATTCCTGAAAACAGCTACTCCATTGATTGTCTTGTTTATTTTTTCATAACTTGTTATCATTAGTGTAAACCCAATATATCCCTGAAAACAGCTACTCCATTGATTGTCTTGTTTATTTTTTCATAACTTGTTATCATTAGTGTAAACCCAATATACCCCTGAAAACAGCTACTCCATTGATTGTCTTGTATAAGGTCTGCAATCTACCGAATAAATATTTTCTTTAACTAGATCATTTTAACTAATAACAGGACATCGGCGGATGCTTGTGACGACGCCACTTTTCTGAAAAAGTAATCAGAAGATTTATTATTTATTATTCGTTCTCATTTTGTTATCATATCAGCCACCGTTTGTGTCAAAACAATGACATTCCTGCATTAAGTACATCTAACATTTTTTATCATATCAGCCACGTTTGTGTCAAAACAATGACATTCCTGCATTAAGTACATCTAACATTAGAGCAGATCCATCTATTAAATTCAAGATCTTTCGAAAATGTAAAACAAAACACTTCAGAAGGCTTTCAGAAGTGAATGTAGTTTTAAAATTATGATAACTATATTTTTTTTTAATTGGAGGAGCAATTTCTGACAAAAATGTCTGAGACTAACAAAGATATTGGAAGTCTGAAATTCAAAATCATTAAATAGAACATTAAACGGACTAGACCTGAAACTTAGAGCACTCTATGCGAACTTTTGGCCATAAAATGCTGGAATTGGAAAGGGCATTATCTATGTCTTTTTTTGTTCATGGATTTAATATGATAGCACAGCTTCCAGTATTCCCTTGCTACTGCCGTGGACTTCTTCAGACACAGTTTCTTGAGCAAATACCACAGGGAGATATACTGTGTGTAGGCTCTGGGTTAGGTTCGATATGACTGTCGAGACAAGAGTAGTTCTGTTATCATCAGTCCTAGTAGTAGTAGTAGTAGTAGTAAGAAGTGAAGATAAGATTGATTTTAAATACAACAGTACACTTTCTTCCTCCATGTTTCACTAATCAGTTCTTTTAGTTTAGATGGCGAAGAAATCATGAACTGCTGGACCTGGATGGGACTCAATATGCTGTTTTGTGATGGCCTAATGGTAGGCCTAATTAAAGATACCCATGACAGAAAAATCATGATGGTGGATGGAATTTCATACTCATTCTTCGAGTGAACAAAGCTTTTATATTCCTTGTAGTTAGGATCTTATTATCGCATGTGCAACTGCAGTAGTGTAATCAAACGGTAGCTTGCATATGTGAGACTGTAAAATAAACACTATGGTGGCTGCTGAGCAACAGGAGCTAAGGACTGATATCCTTCATTTGTTTCACGTTCTGCTTCCTTTTCCACATATATGTCTGATCTCACTAGCTGTGGTATGGCCGATTAATTTTCATCATATCTCACTAGCTGTGGTATGGCCGATTAATTTTCATCATATCTCACTAGCTGTGGTATGGCCGATTCATTTTTCATCATATCTCACTAGCTGTGGTATGGCCGATTAATTTTCATCATATCTCACTAGCTGTGGTATGGCCGATTCATTTTTCATCATATCTCACTAGTTATGGTGTGACCGATTTATTTTTAATCATATCTCACTAGTTGTGGTATGGCCGATTTATTTTTCATCTTGTGCATCAGCCTTTTTCTGTGTACGTTTCTGGTCTGATTTATTTATTAACTTATTATTTATTTACTTTAAAAGTTATTTATTGAAACGATATTTATTTACTTTAAAAGTTATTTATTGAAACGATATTTATTTACTTTAAAAGTTATTTATTGAAACGATATTTATTTACTTTAAAAGTTATTTATTGAAACGATATTTATTTACTTTAAAAGTTATTTATTTATCCATTTAACAGGCATATAAGATTTTTATCTGCACGTCCTCAAAAGAAATATTGATGACAAATAAGTAAAAATGTACTAATAAAACAGGTTAAAGGTTAAAGGCTAACCGCTGATATCCTACTGCATTACTTTCGCCAATCAATATCAAACGGGACACGCGTCATCATGACGGTGACTCTAAGGTTAAAGTCAGCTGCAAATGTTGCTCGCTTCCTACACTAATGAAAACATACAGTCATCGATTAGTGTCAGGTGAACATTAAACACCGATAGAGCTCTGGATGATGAAAATACATCGTTTTCTTGCCTGTTCGTTTGGGGCAGGTGACAATTCGTTTGACGGTCGCGTTGGTGGATTCATCCGTCACGCTAATACAGCGGCGACATCCAATTAGGGTATATTGACGACAGTCTCAAATCTGCAGTCTGTTTTTAAGAAAAAATGTTTTGTAATTTTTTTTTCTTTTTAGCGAAGTCTATAACTGGATCTAAGATAAGATTTCCACGAAAAATTTGCTGCTTTCTTTGTTTATACGCTGTAACGATTCTGTTTTGTGAAATTTAGTATTTTTGTGTATTGCTTGGGTTTGTTTCCCCAACCTGATTCTTTGGTCACCCATTGCTAGATATATCAGCCACGCCCTTTGTTTAGTACGAGCGTATGATGATACTCTCTCAAGCTATTATCGACGGATCAAATTGTGTTTTAAAGTGTTTATTGAACGCATGTCTGTTTCACTGTCTGGATGGTAGGACTGAAAAATATTTTGAATATGAATTTCTGTCTCTCTGTCTGTCTGTCTGCCTTTCGCTCTATTTCATTCACACATACATATGCTAATCCACACAATATATTAACACACTTTCAAGCGTACACACACGCACACTTTTCACTTGCAGCTTAAAACTCGACATGCCATAGTGTCCCACACACGCACACATTTCACTTGCAGCTTAAAACTCGACATGCCATAGTGTCCCACACACGCACACATTTCACTTGCAGCTTAAAACAAGACATGCTATAGTGTCCCACACACACGCACACATTTCACTTGCAGCCTAAAGCTCGACATGCCATAGTGTCCCACACACACGCACACATTTCACTTGCAGCCTAAAGCTCGACATGCCATAGTGTCCCACACACGCACACATTTCACTTGCAGCCTAAAGCTCGACATGCGAAGGAACGAAGTGTTACATATAAAATGGCTGTTACGTGCGTTACTAAATTGCTAATGATATAAAGCCAACAAATGAGAAATGAGATTTAAAATCCTTTAAAATGAAAGAAAAGAAGAAAAAGAACTTGAGCTATTGTTTCTTGCACATTTTCCAATTCCTATGAGGTCGGACGCATTGCTTATAAATTGAGAATTGAGAGAAATAAGAATGCGGATAAATCAAGATTTTGATTACTGATTAAACTCTTATCAGTCGTCATTTTGAACGAATCCACAGCGCGTTGTTTGAAACAAATCGATCAGTTGCATTAACAATTATATTATATTTATATTCTTCGAGTTTGAACGTGAATTTTGGTTTGACGTCCAGTAGTTATGATATGTGGATTTGTGAATGATATTTTAATTTGTGAATACTCTGTAAAAATAAAATTATAACTAGCATCATCCATTTCATATTTTGCTTTTAAATTTCGATTTTTAATTGTTTATTTAATTATTTCTTTTTTCCACCGGCTATCAGACTTTCCTTATTCCTCTCTTGTGCAGGCGAACGCCCATTATTCTCGAAGCAGAAAAATGATTATACTCACATTAAAACTTCCATGTTATATCTTACTATTTTATAAAATCACCATTATAAATTCTTGTGGGTTTGGGTTGAAATGTTTAAGCAAGTTGTTCCAATGAAATAACAGTCTTCCGTAGTCATAGCAACACAAAAAAATCAAAAAGGAAACGGATATCTTGTCACTTGTTGGGATGGGAGAATGTCCTCTACTCGGCAAAGAGACTAGCTGGCGCTAAGATTAGTGGTACGATTATGCCTTGTTAAGACCAGAAGCCCAAATACATATTTATTACCTCAACAGTCAGTGGAATTTACCTAATGATTTACAGGTAATTTCTGGTACATTTGTCCACAAGGCTGAGCTGAACTTTGATTGGTTAGTTTAGTTATGTATAACATTCAGTTATGTTCCCAGCCCGAGGATAAATGTCACCATTTCTGGAATGTAGATTTAAGTGTAGTCTATATTTTGAGGAGAGGTGGGTGTGGGCTACATACGCCATTATGTGACTTCCTCATATAAGAGTAAAATTGTGTTTCAATTTTATTAAAACCACACTAACACTGATGATAAAAATAGCTACTCATAAATGGTTAACAATATATTAAAATACATTAGGTTCATTAATTCCATGTAGAAGAGATGTGGTAAGTATTCATATTAATCCCGACATACCACTTTAATATGTTTCAATAGAATTATTCTTTTAGAAAATAGTACATATATACATATATATGGTTTCTTTTGCAAACAAGCAAAACATTTAACTTCTAAGTAAAAATAATGAATTATATCAATTGAGTTAAAAGCGGTTAACATCTAGGAGGCAGTACTGACAGGTGACGAAATTCAAGTGTTGACGTCATGAGGATAACAGTTTATTGGGTGAGCAGTCTGTATTCTAAGGCATCCTGCCTTAGAGGGTAACTGGATGGGGTGTAGGGCTGATTGCTTCTATGTTTCCTTCAGTGACCATATGCCTACTGAGAAAATCTGCATCACTGTTGTTTTTGTCCTGCAGTGTACTCTATATTGCAGCATTAATAGTGACCCATGCATGATGCTTGCTCGGGATAAACAAGCGATTTGTGGTTTGTTTGCAGTACGAACTCGCGACCATACAAATAGGTTTGACATTTCTCTGTGTCATAAACGATTGCCAAGCATTCAATTTATGTTATGTTGTAGCATGTTCCTGTATCAGAAAGCTTATGTTTGGCATATACAATCAGTGCAGGGTTAATTTCACTGTCAGGGCGCTCCTGCAACAAACTGTTGCAATGTCTACTTGCGATGCATCAGTGAGGACGATAAATGGCAGGGTGACAGAAAGATGTAGGAATGCAATTGAATGTCCTTGAGCTTGAATGCAGATTCCACTCGGTTGTCCATATTATATTTTAGGGGTGGTCTTATGAGTCAAGATAAATAGTGGGGTCATAAGCCATTGCGTGGCAACAGGGTATATTACTATACCCCACAAGCAATATGTTAAATACTAGCATACACCCCAAGCAATGTTTTAAAGGGTATACTATTTATCCCTGAGCTATATGTTAAAGGGAATTCTAGCACACACACCATTACTAGAATACTAGCGCACACTTTGAATAAAGTTAAAGCGAACACCAAAGCAAATTCTAGCATAGACCATTACTAGAATACTAGCGAACACCAAAGCAAATTCTAGCACAGACCATTACTAGAATACTAGCGCACACTTTGAATAAAGTTAAAGCGAACACCAAAGCAAATTCTAGCACAGACCATTACTAGAATACTAGCGCACACTTTGAATAAAGTTAAAGCGAACACCAAAGCAAATTCGAAACAATGTGATAATGTGAAACAATGGGAATGCTAGCACAACGACAAATAAAATGTTAAAAAAAAATACTTTCACAGATCTCGATTTCAAGTTAGTGTAAATAACAACATAAAAAGGGGAACTGAATACTAAAGGGAACACTTTCACACATGATGAACGATGCTTTGTGCGAGCAATAATATAACACGGACACAGATGAGCTGGTCATAAGTTTTGTTGCAGGTACTCAATGAACCGAAGTGGCGCGTGCAAAAGTGTGTCATTTCAGATCAGTAGTTTTCACTGAGTTAGAAGTAGCGCTGCTAATTAGTTCAACCTTGAATCATGCTTGTTTTAACCACTTAGGCTTCTTTTTTATTAGCTACAATACCTTATCAAAGTTCATTCATGTTGCAGAAAAGGATTCAGGAGTACATGTTTCAACAACAGAAAGTGCTTTTTCTTTCTTTCTTTCTTTTTTTTTAAAGTGTCAGATAGAGTTAGATTTTGGGTTTTGATTGGGCTAAAATCGAAGTTCGCTCCAGTGAGAATACAAATTACTACCATGCAGACACAGGGAAAAAAAAGAGAGAATTTCACTGCTGACGCTTCCTTTGCACACGACACCAATCGTGTCCATTTCGGACACGTAAATCCGCGCTCACCGGAAGTGGTTCTCAAGAGACCGGAAATGCAAAATCCGCCGTGTTGTTCAGGAAAGTAAAACGTATGGCGTGATTTCGCGCAGAGCCACGAGTGTTGGAAAGAAGATTGCGTGCCTTGTCCGTCAGATTGAAGCCGAACTAGGAAGGCCGGTAACTCCAGTTTGACAAACTTTCCCTTGACGGGCTGTGCTTTTCAGCAACTCAATGCGTCTAAATGTATGGTGGTTTTGACAATCATTAAATGTGTTCATTACATATTTTTTTCTCTTCTTTAATTTTTTTCAGAGACTAGAATGTGTATAGTTTGATTAGTAAATTATTAGACGTACATAACGAGATACTATATATTAATGCTACAAAAAGAAAGCTTATATCGAAAAACTGATTTAAGCATCTGAAAAAAAATACAGTGTTTTGTATAACTATAATACCAGTTTAAATAAACTAAAAATATTCCTAATTTATCTGTATTTCAGTAAATAAAACATTGTAAATGCACGTTGAAAATTAATACCATACAAATTTAAACGAAATAAAAATGTATTCCAAGTTTGCAAGCCAGAAAAAAATTAATACAAAGGAAGGCACATCCAAATTACTAATAATGCATGAATACTGAGAAAATTAATACTGGTTACTTGTGCTTTTAATGTTCAGTAAAATAAATTCCAAATATTTTCTTTGTCTGTGTGCGTTGATAAAACTACTATTTCTGCGTGTACAGATGAAATTATTATGTCTATGTGTGCTGATGAAATTAATATTTCTGTGTGTGTTCTGA
Organism: Sinotaia quadrata; assembly: GCA_028829895.1. NCBI lineage: Eukaryota > Metazoa > Mollusca > Gastropoda > Architaenioglossa > Viviparidae > Sinotaia > Sinotaia quadrata. The sequence continues at coordinate 7,203,551 of CM054178.1, forward strand.
TGAAATTAATATTTATGTGTATGTGCTGATGAAGTTAGTTTGTCAGCGTGTCTGCTGATGAAAACTGTGTGTCTGCGTGTGTATGCTGATGAAAACAGTATATCTGTGTGCGTGTGCTGATGAAAACAGTACATGTATATGTGTGCATGTGTGCTGATGAAAAAGTATGTCTGTGTGTTTCGTAAAGAAAACGGTATGTCTGTGTGCTTCGTAAAGAAAACGGTATGTATGTGTGTTTCGTAAAGAAAACGGTATGTATGTGTGCTTCGTAAAGAAAACGGTATGTCTGCGTGTGTGCTGATGAAAGCAGGGTGTCTGTCTATATGCTGATAAAAATAGAATGTGTGTGTTTTGATGAAATCGGTATTTATGTACATATGGTGACATTAATACCACTCTAAGTAACAATTGGAGGAAATTATTACCTCTTAAACGTAAGCTCTGGAGACTATCATATACATGTGTGTGTGTGTGTGTGTGTGTGTGTGCCTGCATGCATGCGTGCGTGCGCGCGCGCGCTGAGGAAATTAATATTTCTTTATGCATGTTAATAAAATTAATACTTCTATAAACATGCAAATGAAATTAATACTGCACTAAGTACGTTAAGTAAATCAATATCTCAATAAGTATGGTGAGAAAATTAATACTTCTATAATTGGGCTAAAGAAAATAATACTTCACTAAGTATACAGTAAAAGTCTAATACTTCTATAAGTATGCTGAGGAAATTAATATTTCTATAAGTTAGAGGAAATTAATATTTCTATAAGTTAGAGGAAATTAATATTTCTATAAGTAAGTTGAAGATATCAATACTTCCATAAGAAGATTAAAGAACTTAATATTTCTATTAGTAATCTGAGGAAATTAAATACTTCAATAAAAATGCTGAAGATAGTAATACTTCTTGAAGTATGTTGAAGAAATTAATACTTCAATAAATATGTTGAAGATATTAATTATACTTCTTGAAGTATGCTGAAGAAGGTAATTCATCTATAAATGTGTTAAAGAAATTAAAACTTCTTGAAGTATGCTGAAGAAGGTAATACTTCTATAAGTGTGTTAAAGATTTAATACTTCTTGAAGTATGCTGAAGAAGGTAATACTTCTATAAGTGTGTTAAAGAAATTAAAGCTTCTTTAAGTATGCTGAGGAAATATTTTGCCATAAATATAAAGGGGAAAGTAATTGTTCTTTAAGTCTGTTGAAGAAGTGCATACTTCTCTAAGTATGATGAGAGAATACTTCAAGAGGAGGGGAAAGTAATGATGGTATAAGAATGCTGATGAATAAATATTTTTATAATTATAATGAGGAGTGAAATACTTTAATTAAGTAAGCAGAGGAATTTAAGACTAATACACGAATGTGGGGAAATTAATACTTCTATCAGTCTACTAATTAAAACTTCATTGGGTGTTCTTCGGAAATTTATACTTTTATGATGTTCTTGTGAAATTAATATTTCAGCAAATATGATGAGGAAATTGATACTGCTGTGTGTTGAGGAAATTAATATCGAGAAGAGCGCTTAACACAAAAAGAAAAAACAGTCATTCCAAAATGACTGCTGATAAGTAAACTCCTACAGTGTCATAATGAAGCACGAAAGGCCGGGCAATATTACTCTTGTTTACAGAAAATAACCACCCAGAAGATGCCACCCAATTAATTAGGACCAGTATCTCCTGAAAGTGTTTCACATGCGAGCACATACCGTTTTATCGGCACCAAACTGTTGTTTTTTTCCAATGCGTAGAGCTTACTAAAACTACGCCGGTTTAAATGAAACACGTGGACACAGGCAAACCAGCGATCACTTATCTCATGCTGACGACAGGTGAAATATGGCGAAGATCAAAGCCGCAAAAGTGATAATAAATTCTCATTTCAGTTATGTCCAAACTGGAGAAAATTCTGTTTGGGGGTAGTCAGACCATCCGCTTGCATTATGCCGTTTCCTTTGAGATGGAGACGCACGGGTCGTGGCTGTATTGTGTTACCTTCGTGATGAGACGGGTTACGTCGTAAATGAAGGCCTTTCTGAAACGCGATTAATTAATACTTAGCGCGCACTCGGAGAGCTGACTTTGTGAATAGCAGTCGTGCTGAAATCAATGTGGCGGGTGTCACATATCTCTGAGGAGAAGGTAAATTTTCAAACGCATTTAACATAAAAAGGGGACTTTCTAAATAAAAGAGTATTTGTATTTGTCTCTGCACGTGAAATTAGAATTTATATTACTGTCTATCTATCTATCTATCTATCTATCTATCTATCTATCTATCTATCTATCTATCTATCTATCTATCTATCTATCTATCTATCTACCTATCTGTGTCTGTCTATCTATCTATCTATCTATCTATCTATCTATCTATCTATCTGTCTGTATCTATCTATCTATCTGTGTCTGTCTATCTATCTATCTATCTATCTATCAGACACGATGTTGTTCGTGAAGTTATTCTCGATTTGTGTCTATGTTTGTGTGTATGTGTGCGCGCGCGTTTGGATTCGCACATTTTATTACATTTAAAATTGTTAAGACCATATAGGAGGAGTTATACAGACTCGAAGTGGAAGAATAGGATCAAACGACGACCAGTGGAATACGAATGTGGTGCGGGGTGAATGACTTCTGTCAGGGAAGGACGAGTAAAGTTGTTAAGTGCCAGCATTGGTAGCACGCTTCTGGTGGTAGCACATTACTAGTGCTGATCACTACCAAAGTTAGAAGTCTACAAGCAGATCATACACAGCAGTAGAATATGGGCTCAGGTAGCTAGCACTCAGAGTACAATAGAGCAATATACGAATTTAGTCGTGAATGAAAAATATATAACTTGAGGTTTTCTATTAATGACACAGAGTTAGAGCCTCACCTGCTATGTGACTTTTAACATCGGTAGAGATTAAGGTGGTCAAACTCAACGACAGAGTGCCAACCCAAACGGTGGAAGAGTCAGGTAGTCAAACCTAAACTCTAGTATGACAATTTAAACAGTGGCAGAGTTTAAGGTAGTCAAACCCAAACACTAGAGTGGTAGAGATTATGGAAGTCAAACCCGAACACTAGCGCGACAATTCAAGTAATGGTAGAGATTAAGGTAGTCAAACCTAAACACTAGAGTGACAACTCAAACAGTGGTAGAGGTTTAATTGGTGTAGATTCTGGTGTTATAAATCTAGCGTCCATTGGAGTGTTATCTTGGTTGGTATCTGGTATTGTTTTGGAGTGATGTTTGTTTAATTGGTGTAGATTCTGGTGTTATCAATCTAGCGTCTATTGGAGTGCTATCGTTTTTGGTCGCTGGGATTGGTTTTGGACTGGTGCTTGTTTAATTGGTGTAGATTCTGGTGAAGACGAAAGACGCGGAGCACCAAGACCTTTAGTGAGTTTTCAAGGGTTACATCAATTTCAGATGCTATGTTGATTGTCAATAAATTCGTGCTTCCTTTGTCGCTTGGGTTCGCTGATCTTTGGTCGTATATTGATTCATTTGTATATTACTGATTATAATTCATTTTATAGTCATCTGGGTGTGCTGAGTCTCAGTCTTGAGACTATTCTTTTAGGGTTGATAACTGATGTCTTAGAAAAGACTTCACCTCTTTAAGCTGTGACTGTTTGTGAACAAGCGTTGTTACTATTTGACCGAGGGTGTCCAATGTATTGTATTATTAGGCCGGGGGTGTCCAATGTATTGTATTATTAGGCCGGGGGTGTCCAATGTATTGTATTATTAGGCCGGGGGTGTCCAATGTATTGTATTATTAGGCCGGGGGTGTCCAATGTATTGTATTATTAGGCCGGGGGTGTCCAATGTATTGTATTATTAGGCCGGGGGTGTCCAATGTGTTGCATTATTAGGCCGGGGGTGTCCAATGTATTGTATTATTTGCTTCCTTTTCAGCAGTGGCACGGAGTCGTCTGTGTCTTTGAATTATTTTGTGGTCCCGTTTTCGTCTATGTATCAATATTTCTTCTGTCTTTCGACTACCTGGTTTATCGTTTTTGGGGGGCCTACTTTTCTTGCAGACTTTATTCATCTGACGTTGTGTGAGATTGTCTTCTTTAGTGCTATGGTCGCGTTGTACGCATTAATACTGCATTTGCTGATGCTTGCATGGTTTCGTGGATTTCAGAACACAGGAAGCATTTTCTCTGTTGTCTCCAATTAATACTGCATTTGCTGATGCTTGCATGGTTTCGTGGATTTCAGAACATAGGAAGTCAAGAGTAAGTCTTGGCAGCATACCTTGGTAGTACTCGCCAACTTTTTCTTCCTCCTCCAAGTCTGGTTCCTATGGTGTTTGTTGGAAAAAAATATTTTGTAGCCAGGAGGAAATTCAAACTGAGCTTGTCGTACCCTGCCTCAGGAGATGGTGGGTGGTGCACTGATCTAGTCAGCAGCTGGTATGGTTATTAGCTTTCTGTGCAAGAGAAGTCCATTGCTTCCTATATGCTGACTGGTTTAAATATTGACGGATCTCACGGAAATCAGCAATAGGAGTCTATATCCAGAATGAACAGAAATCATTAACAGACAATACCTCGATATTCACAGCCGAAAAGATGTCCTTACTGACAGATTTAGTACAAGCTATTAAGAACAAACCTGATAAAACAACTATCTAAAACCACTGACACTACTCAGTTAAAGCACTTTAAAACATTAAGACCAGATATCAACATTCTTATACTTTATCAAATACACACAAAGACCAGATATCAGCATTCTTATACTTTATCAAATACACACAAAGACCAGATATCAACACTCTTATACTTTATCAAATACACAGAAAGACCAGATATCAACACTCTTATACTTTATCAAATACATACAAAGACCAGATATCAACACTCTTATACTTTATCAAATACATACAAAGACCAGATATCAACACTCTTATACTTTATCAAATACATACAAAGACCAGATATCAACACTCTTATACTTTATCAAATACATACAAAGACCAGATATCAACACTCTTATACTTTATCAAATACATACAAAGACCAGATATCAACATTCTTATACTTTATCAAATACACACACTAAAAGAGAAAGGTAGTGAGGTAAGGATCATGTGGGTACCAGCACATATTAACATCCCAGGCAATGAAAAAGCAGACAAACTAGTCAAGAAAGGACTGACACAAGACATACAGTAAAACATTATTCCATAACTGCAGGAAAATCTACAATTCTTGTAAGCTTTTTTCTTACAAAGTGATAGAACAAAGAGTACCCCAAAGTAGCCAAAGACCCCAATTTTACAAAAGAACAAAATGTAAACCAACAGTTTTTAACTCACAAAAAAGAGACCAGACCAGAATCAAAACTCGTATTAGGAAGCGAAATAAGCAAATACAAAATAATTAAGTGCCAATGTGACGACAGACTCAAAATAGAGCACGACATGAAAGACTGCAAACTAACAGGCCCATCTCGAAGAGAATTAACCGAATATTTAGTAGAAAATAATATACCAGCCACAATAACAAGGGTCGTCAACCCACTATACAGGATCACGGGCATGAGTGCTTAAGTTAACTAAACAGCCTAATAACAAGCCGCCCACAGTACAAGCTAGAAATCCCTAAAAGCCAGCAATGGGAATTAAGCAACCCAAACTTCAATCACTATAAATACTAAACAAACCCAATTAGTACACCCACTGCGCCCCACCCTGAAATAGATGGCTAGTGGTGGGAACATCACTGTTCGGGTAATTTATTCTCACAATGTAAATAACAGTAGCCCATCAAGGGCCGGGCAATTATACTCTCACTATGTAAATAATATATTATATATTTATATCATACTTTCAATATCTTTAAAAAGAAACTCTTTCTTCTTTTCTTACCATAGCCGGTTGCTGGCTTTGTCCGTCAGCAATTTGGGAGTGGACCAGACACCCCGCAAAACCCGGCCCGGGAGAGGGACTGGTTGGTGGAAGAAAACCAGCCCAAAATAATTTCCAAAGATAACGGACCTGGTGCGCCCATCCAATGTGGCAAATAGGAAGGGCAGGTCTCCCCTCCATCTTCCCCACCTCACCACTAAAGGCCACAACCCCAACGAAAACATTCCTTTTCCTTCTCGGACAAAAACAGGAGTATTACGAGGTATTCTCGGACAATAAATGACGTCATGTGCTATAATTCTAAGATGTATTATAACCTTGACCTTATTATTCCTTAGATGTCTTGTATTGGACACCCTGAACGCACAGTTCGCAATGAAGCCTAAAGGGGTTCCTGGTTTCCAGTGCGAAACCCAACCCAAACCCTTGATTTGTAATTTATTCCTATGTCCATATCCATACTAAACCGGTGCTGGCAATTTGCCATCACTCAGCCACTGACCAGGTATGAGTTGGGAGCTAGTGTCAGGTTATAAATCATGTTTTGTTTCCTTTGGATGGATATATTATGTCATAATTTTTATTTTTGTGTTGTGATATGTAGACGTGTGAATCTCACTGCACAACTAAGCAATACTAAGACTCAACTCCACGTTTCTAATACAAAATCTCACAGGTCAAGCAGAGCATGCTCCCAGAGTAGAAAACAAAACAAAATCCACCACTTCCCATTGAAGTGTCCTATATATGAACAAGAACGGAAATCAATTACACACATCACACAGCTGCCCCATTCATTCATTGCTATTCCCAAACAAGAAAGACACAATCTAATCTAAAAAGCACCCATCACATTCTTTACAGAATCCACCACACTATCCCTACTCTTAAAAACACTAGATTAACAATAAATAAATAACTATTTTTAAAAAGTCAACACAGCCAAGACAGAGCTACAAATCTAGTGTAGCCTATCTATCTATCTATCTATCTATCTATCTATCTATCTATCTATCTATCTATCTATCTATCTATCTAATGTCTGGTTTTCGGTGTATTTGCATTGTTTTATCATTTTCTTTTAATCTTTTCCGTTTTTGATACTTGCTTTCACAGCAGTTCATCTGTTCCCATTATACTCTTGTCTGAGGTCTCCTAGCTTTGAAATTTGGTTCTCGATCTGTTTGTATTTTCTGGGACCTCTACGACACCCATACTCCTTTCAAATAAATATTCATCTTTTCACATTTTTATGACGTCAGCCCCCCCCCCCCAATGACGTAAAGTGTTTGAAAAGCTTTGATCTTCTCTGCTTTTGCTTAAATTATGTTAGTATCTTTTCCCTACGTGGCGTGCTTATGTACTCAGTGTTGTCTCTCCATTCTGTCTGGACGAGATCAATTTGTTTCAGTTCACATTTGTTTTTTCTCTTTGTCTGTTTGTAAATTTCCACTGTTCTACTTACCATCTGGGTGTTTCTGTATTCTTGGAGAAAATGGGGTGGTTTATTTATTTTTTTTTTTTTGGGGGGGTGGTTGAGGAGGGGAGCTCGATCAGTCTTTTGTCTGTAATTTTCGATTTTGGAATGTATGGCGTCACTTCCTTTTGTCAAAAGCCACATCTCTGGCTGTGTTCATTTCGATATGCACCGCTTCCAGTGTCTTTGGTAAGCGACACAAAGTCACAAATCTTGTAATCACGTTCACCTGCATATGATGGATTGCATGGATGGAGACATATAAAATACTCTAGATGATTTTCACTAAGTTATTAGAAGTTGGAGATGTATAAAATTACTCTAGATGATTTTCACTAAGTTACTAGAAGTTGGAGATGTATAAAATTATTCTAGATGATTTTCACTAAGTTACTAGAAGTTGGAAACAAGCGCCTGATAGTTAGTGTTAATTCTAAAAATAATTCCGAATGTTTGAGAACATTTATGCCATAAATCACGGAATTATATTCGAATGCCTGCAGATTGTATTCGCTCTTGAGAGTTTCGTGCACATTGCAACTAAACTACCCCAAGTTCTAGAAAATGTTCAGCATCGAGGCATCTTAAATTAAAGGGAGACAATCGATGTTCACCTTAAATCCGTATATTCTAAATCTTAGCCCCCTTTACAATTTATTAAGGAAACGCTGTTCTAATAGACTATAGCTGTAGCAGCCAGTATTAGATATACGCATCCTATAGACAGAACATTATTATAATCATCCTTATGTTCTCTCTCTCTCTCTCTCTCTCTCTCTCTCTCTCACACACACACACACACGCCACCATCAGTATGACCACTCCCATTGTACCATTCATCGGATCCGTTGCAAAGTTTTGTTCCGTTCACCCTGTATGAAAAGCTCGTAGAATATAAGTTAATTCGACTTTTATTAAATTCTCCATTGCGTTTATATTCACCACGTCTTACGCTCGAGGCCATGCACTCTAACAAGCCACAGAAAGAGCATGGAAGCACCAACCAGAAGCAGTCACCGAAACAGAAGAAGTCAAAATACCTATAGTGATAGGAGCCTTGGGGAACATATAAATTGGAAGGCTACCTGAATAAACTCCCTGGAAACCACAGACTCGCTCCACTACTCAAAGCAGCGCTCCTCGGAAGTGCCCACATCCTCCGTAAAACCTTGGATCTCCCAGAATCTTGGTAAGATTCCGAGACCTAGGATCACAACCGACAGTCAAACAGAAGTCGTGGAAAGAGGCATAATAATAATAATAATAATAATACAATTACAGCTAATTATAGTTCAACAATAGAGTCAATACAAATTGCAGGTTAGTTCTATCAGAGAATAGAAATGGAGTTATTAGAATGGGTTATTACAAACTTCGCCTAATCTGGATTAAGTACAGTTTCTACAGTCTTTTCACTGGACTTTTCAATCACGTGACTGTGTCAAATTGTTCACGCTCAGCACGTGTTCCCGCCTCGTGCACAAGAAAACACTGACGCGTCGTTACTCTCAACCGACCTGGCACTCTCTTGCCGTCAGATTTTTTTTTAGAAGAATACGATGACAATGATTGTGTTATCTTCACTGGACTGATGGACTTAGCATCTTTGCTTTGGTACATCAAAAGTAGGGGTTTAGCATACTCCCTTATGCTTACACACTCTGCAGCACACTTTGCAAGTTTCCAGCATTTTCCCGGTCACTCAAGTAACGACTAGTGAACAAACAAAGGGTAGCTAGGAACTTGAAGTTTAACTTGAGGCTCCACTTGAGACTCAAGCTCAGGTCGAACTTACACTCACAGTGAGACACAACCACAACCAAAAGAAGAAATCAGAAGGTGCTTGCTGACTGCAATATACAATCAAGGAGCAAGCCTAATTTTTTTTATGCATTACTATATAACTCCATTCTATCTGACACTCCATTCTCAAACTTTCTACATTTCTTCAATGGTATTCATTATCCCCATGCACATGTGGTACAATAAATACAATGTATCAAACAATGCCACATATTATTGCTTCACATGGGCACAGCTTAGTTCAAACATTTGTAGTAAATAAATCAACTTACATAGTACATTTGTAAATAACACAAGTATAACATATCAATAGTAAATAAATCAACTTACATAGTACATTTGTACATAACACAAGTATAACATATCAATAGAAAAATGTATGAAATGTCTCCAAGTCCACTCTCTCTCAATCAGTCAGTTTAAACTCACCACTCAAGCTTACGACTGCAGTCATAGACAATCATAATTATATTCGCAGGTTCATGAAATGATAACAAAAACCAATGACGTAAGATTGAGCAGGTTCTCTCTTTTGGTACAGCATCCTGTGCTTCAATAAGCAAATCCCATTCACAATGAACTCAAATTTCAAACTCTACAAAAGGATTACCACTAAGTATAGAATGGGTGACGTCAATCACAACCGATTAATGTGCAACTGCACACATGCATTCGTAATTCATTATAGACATCACATTTGTGCTGTCCCCTCCCTGTGCTGTCCCCTCTGTGTGCTGTCTCCTCTTTGTGCTGTCCCCTCTGTGTGCTGTCCTCTCTTTGTGCTGTCCCCTCTGTGTGCTGTCCTCTATGTGTGCTGTCCCCTCTGTGTGCTGTCCCTTCTTTGTGCCATCCCCTTTCTGTGCTGTCCCTTTCTTATGCTGTCCCCTATGTGTGCTGTCCCTTCTTTATGATGTCCCCTATGTGTGCTGTCCCTTCCTTATGCTGTCCCCTATGTGTGCTGTCCCTTCTTTATGATGTCCCCTATGTGTGCTGCCCCTTCTTTATGCTGTCCCCTATGTGTCTTGTCACTTTTTTATGCTGTCCCCTATGTGTGCTGTCCCCTCTGCCACGTATACTTTTCCTGTTTCTTCGTCAAACGGAAAAATGAATTTATGACAAGAAGAAATGCATGGTTTACATTTTAATTCAATCGACTTTTTTCTCATAAAATCTTCATTTAAGAAAAACACGAGATCTTATTTATGTGCACACATTGTTAAGTGACATGAAAATATCATTATAATTAATATAACATTAGCCAATTCACAATTGTTAATGACATGAAAATATCATTATAATTAATATAACATTAGCCAGTTCACAATTGCTAATGACATGAAAATATCAGTATAATTAATATAACATTAGCCAGTTCACAATTGTTAATGTATGCAATGACAAGATCAGACCTAAGTATTTATAAGTGATGTATAATAAAATTAAAAGAATGAACTTCGTAAATGAACGGCACATCATATCTGAAATCAACAATATCTGAAATCAACAATGTAGCCACTAAACACCTTCCTACACACACTATTTCTTATATACTCTAAACAATACATATCTCACGCACACACACACGCACTCACGCATATATAACATATATACATATATCTCTCTCACACATTAACCCAACTACACAAACTCACACATATATAGCAATATATACATCTCTCTCTCTCTCTCTCTCTCTCTCTCTCTCACACACACACACACACACACACACACACATATTAAGACATAGAAACATCTTTCACAACCACACACACACACACTTACATACACGCACTCACATGTACATAACACATACATACATCTCTCACACGCACATATATGCACGCACACACATATATACACATTTACACAGATCTCTCTCTCACACACACAAATACATATGCATGTACTCACACATATAACACACACAAACATCTCTCTCTCTCTCAAACACACACTCAGAATGCCGTCACACAACCACGTAATAACAAATTGTGTTTCATGTCGTCAGATTTTTCAAAACCAACACCAAAGTCATTTCAGTAAAACTTTTCTGAGTTATCAGCCTTTCTGGGTTATCGGCCTTTGAGTTATCGGCCTTAGTTTGGAATGAAATGTATGTATAATAACGCATTTATTAAAGAAACGAACACACATGCAAACAAAACACATCATTACATGAATGGGAAGAAACGAACACACAGACAAACAAGATACATCACTACATGAATGGGAAGAAACAAACACACATACAAACAAAACACATTATTACATGAATGGGAAGAAACAAACACACAGACAAACAAGATACATCACTACATGAATGGGAAGAAACAAACACACATACAAACAAAACACATTATTACATGAATGGGAAGAAACAAACACACAGACAAACAAAACACATCATTACATAAATGAGAAGAAACAAACACACAGACAAACAAGATACATCACTACATGAATGGGAAGAAACAAACACACAGAGAAACAAAACACATCATTACATGAATGAGAAGAAAAAACACACAGACAAACAAAACACATCATTACATGAATGAGAAGAAACAAACACACAGACAAACAAAACACATCATTACATGAATGAGAAGAAACAAACACACAGACAAACAAAACACATCATTACATGATGAGAAGAAACAAATCTAGTGCTTGAAATCTTCCTTGCAGTCGTTGATTGTAGTTGCCTAATATAAAACAGAAGGTGAAATATTTATTATTGTACACCAGATGAAGCATTTACAAAATAACACATGTATAAAAGTGCCTTTTAGAAATCGTTATCCTATACTAATATTATGATTATCTAGTTTTGCATCGGGGGTGGGGTGGGGTTGCTATTCATGTCAGGTTGTTTAACAATCTAAAACTGGTGTCAATTCTTGCAATGAATACAGAATTTACTTTATTATATACTTTATATATTGTACATAATACTGACGATGACGATAATGAGAATAATGCTCTATTTTCGATGATTATTAAGACAATGGCAGCGGTAATATGTTTCACTGACTATATGTGTACAAGGAAACGATAATGGCGGTTAAAGACGCATTACTCATTTCGATAACTCACTATCTAACGTGGACGCATATATTACAGGCTTACTTCCCCTTTGCAATTCCGCACTGAGCATTCTCAGATTGCTGTCTGCAATGATCTTGTTCCCAATAACACACCGTCGTACAACTGTACAGATTAATAAATATAAGCAATACGGAAGATCGTCATTAAAATACATTTTCTAAGCAGGTCAAGAAACAAAAATTGCACTCTAAGCGTAAAAGCAAATTTTCAAACTAGAAGTTCGACAAAACTTATTATATCTTGGTTGACAATTCTAAAACCCGTTTTCTTCCGTAGCGACCCACATTTGCATTGAGGCAAGTGAGCAGTTAAAAAACTACATTTTAAAAATAAAAGGAACTGGAGATGAGGTGTGTGTGTGTGTGTGTGTGTGGGGGGGGGTCAAGTGGCGACAGAGATGGAATAATAGGAACTCAAGTTATATAATTATATATATTAATGAAATTATCGTCTTTCATTTAAAGGAATGTCAAAAGAAAACCGATATGACATCGAATGATTTATTTATTTAACATATCAAAATTATTCATACTCGAATGAATAACTATTTAGGTGTGTTGTGTGAGCGAGTGAACTACTGTGCACATTTGAATTAGACATTTATTAAAACTATTTTTACTCTCACACATTTTTTAGGAAATGAGATCATAGTTTATTCAGTCACTCTCTCTCTCTCTCTCTCTCTCTCTCTCTCTCTCTCTCTCACACACACACACACACACACACACACACACACACACACACACACACAGTGAGACACAGATATACAGCCTCGACACTGAAATGTAACTTATAAGAGTAAGGTGACAGAGGTGATAACTAATCGTTGCAAGTTAAATACGACAGATAACGCCTTAATTATAATAACGCAAACCAGTGAGCTGTAGACAAACTGAAATTACATAACATTTGCAAAACTCAGGTAACACCGAAAACAAGTTCAGTTACGGTAAAGTATTTCAATGACCATATGCCTAGAGCAACGAAAGTAGAAGTGAGTACTGAGACTGTTGAGAAGGAGAGGAAATTAAGGGCAAATAAATGAGATTGTTTTAAGGAGGGGGGGGGGGGGAGATTAAGGGTAAATAAATGAGAATTGTTTTAAGGGGGGGAGATTAAAGGGCAAATAATTGAGATTGTTTTAAGTGGGGGGATGAGATTAAGGGCAAAATAAATGAGATTGTTTTAAGGGGGGGGGATTAAGGGCAAATAAATGAGATTGTTGGTAAGAGAATGAGATGAAGGGGAAATAACTGTAGATAAGGAGATGAAGTCACACGTAATAAGCGAGATAACCATTAACTCAAATCTCAGGTAACAGTTAAGGAATATTCAAGGTAAATCATTAAATTACAGGTAAAGTTTTAGAGTATAAGTGAAACATTCGAATTACAAGTAAAGCAATAGACTTACATATAATGCGTTATAATTACATAAAAATCATTGTAATTACGTACAAACATTTATAACTATATAAAAGAAGTAGAAATAAAGATAAAGACAGTAGAATTACAGGTTAAAGATGAGAATTGTAGGTACATGATTAGTTCACAGGTAAAGCAATGTGAATGGAGGTAAATATTGCAGGTAAAACAATAAGAACACGGGAAAGAAACTAAGAACTCAAATACATCGTTAAGATTAGAGGGAAGTTGATGATTGTATACGAACAGCAGTGGTACTACTAGTAAGGCAAATAGATTACAGATAACTGATTGACAGTCCGCAAACGACTTACGTAATAACTATAATGACTTATATGGTAAATAATCCACTAGCTCATTCAATGACTATAATGACTTATATGACAAATAATTCACGAGCTCATTCAATGACTATAATGACTTATATGACAAATACGAGCTCATTCAATGACTATAATGACTTATATGACAAATAATTCACGAGCTCACTCAATGACTATAATGACTTATATGACAAATAATCCACTAGCTCATTCAATGACTATTTAAAATAGGCGACATCTTGTGATTATATATGTTTTAACTCACACGTACAAACACATCAATAACATGCAAGAATTCGTTCAAGTATCACGATATTTACAACTAGTTCACTCCGCTCTCAATTCGTTCTTGAATTCACCACTGACTTGTCCATTCATCCATCATCCAGAAAATGTATACCCCAAGTACACACAAAGATAATGAATATTCTGTCATGCGTTCGTTGGTTCACAATTATACACAAATATTGTCATTACTATTTTGTCTGTGTTTGTTTGTTTACTGTTACTTTACCTTGCTAATATTTTGCTTGTTTAGTGTTGCTTGCCAGTGTTTGCCTGTTTACTGTAGCTATTTTCTTGCCAGTGTTTTCCTGTTTACTGTAGCTATTTTCTTGCCTGTGTTTGCCTGTTTACTGTAGCTATTTTTTTTGCCAGTGTTTTCCTGTTTACTGTAGCTATTTTTTGCCAGTGTTTTCCTGTTTACTGGAGATATTTTTTGCCAGTGTTTGCATGTTTACTGGAGATATTTTCCTGCCGGTGTTTGCCTGTTTACTGGAGATATTTTCCTGCCAGAGTTTGCTAGCTTATTGTTATTTTTCGTACCAATGTTTGTTTAGTGTTACTTTTCTTGCCAGTGTTTACCTGTTTATTGTAGTTATTATTTTGCCAATATTTGCCTGTTTACTGTAAATATTTTCTTGCCAGTGTTTGCTAGTTTAGTGTTGCTTTTCTTGCCAATGTTAGTTTAGTGTTACTTTTCTTGCCAATGTTAGTTTACTGTTACTTTTCTTGCCAGTGTATGCCTATTTACTGTAGACATTTCCTTGCCAGTGTATGCCTATTTACTGTAGACATTTCCTTGCCAGTGTATGCCTATTTACTGTAGACATTTTCTTGCCAGTGTATGCCTATTTACTGTAGACATTTCCTTGCCAATATGTGCTAGCTTAGTGTTACTTTGTTTGCCAATATAATGTAAGTTTGCTTGTTAATGTTCGCCTGTTTAATATCACTGTTATCTGGTCTGTCACTGTATGATTGGTTAGTGTTTTTTTTTCTTTTTGCTGGTTGGCATTGCCTTTTTATTTTTAGTGTTAAATGGCTTGCCACTGTATGATTGATTAGTGTTATTTTGCTGGTTAGCATTTGCTTGTTTATTAACAAGGTTATGGCGCGCTGTGGAAATTTAAATCTGCTTTAAAAATAAATAATTGCAGTGAATTTTCGTCTCTATGCATGCTACGGTATCTGTTTATTTACTTTGCGTTCGACCGTCAGTACGCAGTGACTCGCGTTTGGTTGTCAGTCACGTGTACTTGCACAGTTGAGAATTTGATTATTCTAGATTCGGCAGTATGTTTGTGTTTGTTGTTTCGGCATTATGTGTGTGTTGTTTCGGCAGTATGTGTTTGTTGTTTCGGCAGTATGTTTGTGTTTGTCATGCATCCTTAGAAAGAACACACCCTATTAAATTTTGGCCTTAGCTGAAAACGTAGTTAGAGGGAGCGGGCATGAAAAGGCAAGTACCGGCCAGTGGAAAACATGCAGTAGGGAAAACCCGCCACAGGATCATAAACAGCTCTGCATGGATGGACTGCCACTAGACCGTGACAAATAGCAGACTTCATGGTGCTGAAACAGGGTTAAATCCATGATAGTGTATAAGGGGATTTAATAACATCCATACGCAAAAAAAGTATAAATATACTTAAAATCTCCATTTCCAGTCAGGCCATGTCATGAGCATGGGATCATTGTTAAACTGTTAAGTAATTTTTAGATGGTCAAAACATTTGACTAGGAAAAGACGATAGGTGGAACTATATGATTTCTTCCACAGTGTGTAAAGAAACACCCTTTTAGGAAAAAGGTATGTTGTCGAGTTATTAATTTTTGAGAGAGTAAGTGTTAATTTTGCACTAATGAATATATTTTACAGGAGAAGTTAGCTGAAGATTATTGTTACGTTTCCAGTATTTATTTAAAGACCCTGCTTAGAAAATTATAGAACTTTAATTTACTATTTAAATTAATTCCCTCTCTTTAACCTAAACAGACTGGTTGCTCAAATCATCATTCGACTAAATTAAAAATGCATCTTTGTAGTCTAGATCACAGATTTACGAAACTGATAATTTGCGTACTTTAGCTAGATTGGAAATCGTTAAAAACTCTCTTAGATTCATATGCATTCATTACGTCATTCGTTTAGCTCAAACAGCCCCCATCCAATCCTCATCTTTTGGTCTATATGCATACAAATTACTACAAAAAGAGGTTCTTAACAAAATGAAATAAGATTTAATAAGTTTAACAATTAACAGCAACGATTAATTACGAACACGACGTCTTAATTCTACACAGCGTTGTTCTCTCATTTTACCGTCTTTGTTAAAAGTCTTAACGAGAATTTGTCTTGCCAAATAGTCATTTGATTCTGGACCACAGTAGATATACTTAACTACACTCTTGGTCGCATGTGGGGTTCAACTGGTTAGAACTGGTCCACATCACTTTGGCTCATCGTCACTACTGCATAGCATAACAGTCAATCGTCCACTCAACTACTGCATCGCTAATGTACTTGCGACGAATCGTTAACCGTAGTTAACACGAGGTACTTCTGCATAGTTCACGTATGGGTCATGAAGACACCCGAGTCGGCGTACGACTCAAGAAGTACGAAGGTAGAGAGGAGTAACATAAGAAGAACCCGGCTGAAACAAAGGATTTTGGGCTCTGTAACTATTTGCGTCTATATTCGCAAAACCCAAGCACATGTTTCTTTGTTTAAGGTTCTGAATTTAGAATCTTGACTATCGTGTCGTTTACAATTCAAATATGGTTATATTTAAATATACATTGTGGTTCACGTGTGTGTTACATATAACGTTACACGAACGTATGAATTCTCAAATATTTACAGCATTAAAAATTGGAATTCACACAAAGGATTAATTCAAAATGAAGCATGAATGCTTTACAATTTTACACGAAAAATTATATGCAAGAACAATTTGAATTACAAAGAAGAATTCGCCACGTGCACAGACATACTGGCGGCACTAGTGAATTTACGATTTATATAAATTAAAGATAAGAAAAAGTTACAATAATTTATATACAATAACTTTTAGATTTGTCCCTTTACATCGAAACACGTGCTTTGGCTAAAATAGCGCTAAGCTGCACAAAATACATACATCAATTCAATTACAAAATACAATCAATAAATGCAATAGATACTGTAAGAAGTAGACGTGTTATTGTTACCTCTTCAAAGTAGATTTTACTGCTCTAGCGCGGGTTCATCTTCGACTCTCTTACGACTCTGGTATGGCGGCGGGACGGAGCTAATGTTAAAGCTGCCTTGTATGTCTGCCGGTCTGGGAGTGAGTGAGTGTTTTTGCGCCTTATGATCATTTTTATGAAACTGCATTGAACGCATCACGTGACCGCTCACGTGGTATGTTTGATCTCGAAGGTGCTGGACACTGGCCTAAAGTTATGCAACAATCCGACCTTGCTAGAAGCCTCTAGATACTGATGTATCACGGGTGAATTTCAACAAAGGTCCGTTCAAAAGTTTAATTTTGAAAACAAGCAATTGGGTCACGAGGCTATGACACAGAATTTGTCACACATCGTCACACCCCCTTGCTTTTGAGGCGTTTATCTTACCAAAAGATAAATGCCTCCTACAAATTATGTGTTATAAAATGTAGAAGTCCACAATGAAGAAAAAATTTACAATTAAAAAATTTCAACATAGCTAGAAATAATGTAACGTGACGGAAAAATCAACTCTAGATTAACGGCACTCTCATACAATATTTCTCACTTCAGAAATCAAAGAAAAATGATTTAAGAAAAATCAAATAAAATGATTTAAGAAAAGCGTTCAGTCTAATTGAATAGACATCCATCCAATGGAATAACATGTTCTGAAATTCTCACTATCTGTCCCAATAATCAATAGTTCACACACAACCTAGTTTGATCTAACCAGATTATTCAGAATAGAAATCCAACATCAACTAATTCCACTGAATACGTTTCCAACAATAGTGTGATCAAAAAATTGACTTCCAATGAACAACACTATCAATATGCAGGTTATGAAAAGTTCCAGATATTGATTTCCTGTATCAACCAAATATCAGAGTTTGTGAATTACCAACTCAATGAACCATCTATCAGTCTACCTGTCATATTCAGAGTTACAACACTAAAACAATTCAATCAGTGTTATAGCTTATCCCAAGTTTCATGAAATGTCCAACATATTTACAATAACAACCACCAACTACGGTACAACCAGAAAATAATGAATATTCAAAGAAGGTACCAAATCATTATTTCTACTGCTGCACTATCCTGCCTAGCACAATCTTCGTAGTTCTGTCCCAATCCCAATACACGTCGTCGCCCATGTGTGTCAACATGTCTATGGCATGACAACTGTATTCTTTCTTTCTTACTCTGTTCGTCAGAATGTCACTGTGAGGTGCAATGTATTGCATGTCAAGTTTAGACTTTTCATTTCTCGTCCAGTAAGTACGTCCTTGAAGTGTTTTATCGTCATGATCTCTTTCAAAACTCTCCAAAGTACTTGTCAAGTTTAAAATGTTTCTGGTAGTGTCAGTTTCTGCATGACTGGTCTCTACCCTGTCTAACAGTTTCAAACTTCTCGATACGTTTCGTATCATGTCAGTGTCACTGTGGCATTGACTCTGCGATGTCAGACTTTCAAATCTATCGCTCTTAGCCTTGTCACTGAACTCCCGCAAATGGAAATTTGCTCTCTTGGTGTTTCGCGCATCTGTAGTTACGTCATTGTGTACACATTGAACGTCTCTAGTTCGCATGCACTCAACGTCTTTCGTCGGAATGGCGTCAGATCTACTATGGGTCCATTTCGCATCAAGTCTAACGTCATAGGTTTGCAAATGTGCTCTGTCACGGCTACCAGTCTCTCTGAAGTACCTGAATTGCAACATTAGCTTCTCCCCTAAATCTGGAGGTTCTGTTCTCCTGATCTTATCATAGACTGAAGTGAAATACCTCATCCCACTAGTTGTTTTCTGTTTTAACCCATTCACAACTAGGTGTTCGACTGTCATTATGTCTGTCAGCTTGTCTCTCTCCCTGACAACATAAGTCTGTGTCTCTTTTGTGACTCTAGAATTGTCTAACTCTCCACTCGAGTATTCTCTAGTCACTGTGTGGTCAGACTCACTCGCTAGCAAGTCGGACTCCGGTGGTTGTATGAACAAGGGTTCTGTCCTAAACTCCCCAAGAGTTACTGATTGTCTCCCCTGGACCATACCGTTTATTGAACCAACATAATCTGTCTCCCCTGACTTAGTTAATTCAATGTGTCTCCTCATCAAATCGTCAGAATCTATGATGGAAATTCTGTCAGTTTCAGTCACTAACTGGCAGTGAATGTTACCTGTCTCTATTACACTGAATAACATCACTATGTCTACTCTCTGTGTGTCGTAGGCTACACTCCCACTGTTTCCTCTATCATAATTCTCTGCATCTGATGTCAGTAACAGTCCTGATGCCCCACCTACTCTGGTTATCAGTCCGTCACTCCGGTTTTCATTATCTATCAATCTAGTTCTGTCACTCATTTGTACTGTGTCTTTGATCAACCAAGGATTACACTCCGTACTAATCATTAGTGAACCAAGGAACATATCAGTTAATGAAACCCCCTCCTCCTTACTTCCACTTGTCTCAGTTTTTGGTACGTACTCGTGACATCCCTTTATCTCAACAGGTGAGTCAATAAAGGTAGTCCATGTACCGTGGCTTCTGTCTACGTCACTAATTCCGTTAAGTGATTTATCTGCAGACAGTTCTGCCATGTCTCTGACAACTGCGTGCATACACGTCAGTACACATGCATTGTTATCGTTGACCGTCCCTGTACAGTTTTCGACTATATCTTCTTCCATGTCACGTTTGGAAAAGAACTCTGTCTCAGCTCTGACAACTGTCATGTCATCTGAAGTAAATGAATTTATCATAGGCACATTGTCTCTGTCTGTATTGCTACCTATGCTGTCATCTGGATCAAATACTTCTGTTTCCCTGGCTATCAATGTGTTAGCACTCGAAACCTCGCATAACGCAATAATCTTGTGTTCCAAAATTACGTCATGACTCACGTCAATCATCGGAGATCGAGATCTACCGATGTCAGTCTTCGTAGCGAGCACATTTTCATGACTCTCTCTTAAACTAACAGTTCGGTCAGTAAACTCAGTCGATGCGTCACTGCCCTTCAACAATACACAACCGATAGAACCCGTTTCTATCTTCTCATGCATACTTGTCCTGTCAGAAAAATCAGTCACTGTGTTGCTAGAAGTTTCATCACACCTTAACGGTACACAACCGATAGAATCTGTCTCTATCTTATCATGCGCATTCAGTCCGTCAAACAAGGTGTCACACGTACACGGCGGTGTATGTGTTTGTCCAAATTCTACACGTGTTATTAAGTCCTTAACAACAGTGTCTTTTCTTGTCTCTGTTTCAAGATCAAGCTTTGGTGGTGCGCCAACTGTTTCTGTAAACTGGTTAGCAAGTTGAACTGTAATGGTTTCGTCAAAACATTTGTTTTTGTTTTCAATCAAACCGTCTAATTCCTCTGCTGTGTTCGGTAGCGCGACTAATTTCTGTGTGTCAGTCTCCACGCTCGCGGTGTTTGACCTCGGCAAGTCAAAGTTCACGGCCTGACCTTCCTGTCGTAATTTGTCAACAGTACCCTCACCTTCCCCAGCAATTCTAGACTCTGTTTCGATTTCTGTCCACAACCATTCTAATTCTAGACTTTCTTTCCTTTCCATAAGCCTTAGCCTCTCTTTCTTCAACTTTCTAATTTCGAACGTTAGGTCTCGCATTTCAGCCTCCCCTTCCCCTTTGAATCGGAAATCTTTATCACACAACTGTTTTGCTCGTGAGCTTATTGAAGATCTAATTTCTTCCCTGTGTTCTATTTCCTTTTCATTGAGTTCTAGTAGGACGAAAATACGTAGCTGTTCACCTCTATATTCTAGTGATATGCCTATCCCGTGTTCGCGTTTTAGAATCTCCATGAGCTGTAAGCTCCCCATCCGTTCATCGACCCTTAGATCTATCAAAGTCGTAAGGTGATCATCTTCTATCTCTATCCGTTCCATCTCTCGTTCATGTTTCTCTCTCAGATGTTCAACAAACTGTTCGAAATCCGAAGTGTCCATCTTATTTATTTAGCGCGTCTGGCTACAATAAATATCTCTCGTGATTGTGTATCTAACCGTAGGCGATAAAACTCCGCTTTTATCCCACAATAACTTTTAGGCTACGACCTTACAAAAATTATTGAATTTATTCAGAACACCTTCCGAAATAAATTACGCGTTGGTTACACGTTCACCTGCTTGGCTACAAGTCTGTTGTCTCCAAGGCTTTCGTAATGTCACGGCTCCGACCATACAACATTACACATTATACTTAGCACCCTAAATATAATAGTCCGAAGTCTGTTACTACCGATAACTCTCCTAGCTGGCGGTATAACACGTCGACCTCTTACAATGAAGTATCCAGTAACACAATACTAAATAAATCATTCAATAGCTAACATGACATATTTAACTACGCTTAAATATATCAACATTAACTAAGCATGCACGCTACTCTGCAAAAGAATACATGCACATGTCACAACAAAAGCAAGATAAATATTTCAACAATCCTGAATCAATAGAATATTGGCAATTCTCCGATGTTCGTTTCCTAAAGATATGATACGCCCTATGTATATAAAAATGTTACAATTTAATACATATCAATCCCATGACGAGGCACCACTTGTTACGTTTCCAGTATTTATTTAAAGACCCTGCTTAGAAAATTATAGAACTTTAATTTACTATTTAAATTAATTCCCTCTCTTTAACCTAAACAGACTGGTTGCTCAAATCATCATTCGACTAAATTAAAAATGCATCTTTGTAGTCTAGATCACAGATTTACGAAACTGATAATTTGCGTACTTTAGCTAGATTGGAAATCGTTAAAAACTCTCTTAGATTCATATGCATTCATTACGTCATTCGTTTAGCTCAAACAGCCCCCATCCAATCCTCATCTTTTGGTCTATATGCATACAAATTACTACAAAAAGAGGTTCTTAACAAAATGAAATAAGATTTAATAAGTTTAACAATTAACAGCAACGATTAATTACGAACACGACGTCTTAATTCTACACAGCGTTGTTCTCTCATTTTACCGTCTTTGTTAAAAGTCTTAACGAGAATTTGTCTTGCCAAATAGTCATTTGATTCTGGACCACAGTAGATATACTTAACTACACTCTTGGTCGCATGTGGGGTTCAACTGGTTAGAACTGGTCCACATCACTTTGGCTCATCGTCACTACTGCATAGCATAACAGTCAATCGTCCACTCAACTACTGCATCGCTAATGTACTTGCGACGAATCGTTAACCGTAGTTAACACGAGGTACTTCTGCATAGTTCACGTATGGGTCATGAAGACACCCGAGTCGGCGTACGACTCAAGAAGTACGAAGGTAGAGAGGAGTAACATAAGAAGAACCCGGCTGAAACAAAGGATTTTGGGCTCTGTAACTATTTGCATCTATATTCGCAAAACCCAAGCACATGTTTCTTTGTTTAAGGTTCTGAATTTAGAATCTTGACTATCGTGTCGTTTACAATTCAAATATGGTTATATTTAAATATACATTGTGGTTCACGTGTGTGTTACATATAACGTTACACGAACGTATGAATTCTCAAATATTTACAGCATTAAAAATTGGAATTCACACAAAGGATTAATTCAAAATGAAGCATGAATGCTTTACAATTTTACACGAAAAATTATATGCAAGAACAATTTGAATTACAAAGAAGAATTCGCCACGTGCACAGACATACTGGCGGCACTAGTGAATTTACGATTTATATAAATTAAAGATAAGAAAAAGTTACAATAATTTATATACAATAACTTTTAGATTTGTCCCTTTACATCGAAACACGTGCTTTGGCTAAAATAGCGCTAAGCTGCACAAAATACATACATCAATTCAATTACAAAATACAATCAATAAATGCAATAGATACTGTAAGAAGTAGACGTGTTATTGTTACCTCTTCAAAGTAGATTTTACTGCTCTAGCGCGGGTTCATCTTCGACTCTCTTACGACTCTGGTATGGCGGCGGGACGGAGCTAATGTTAAAGCTGCCTTGTATGTCTGCCGGTCTGGGAGTGAGTGAGTGTTTTTGCGCCTTATGATCATTTTTATGAAACTGCATTGAACGCATCACGTGACCGCTCACGTGGTATGTTTGATCTCGAAGGTGCTGGACACTGGCCTAAAGTTATGCAACAATCCGACCTTGCTAGAAGCCTCTAGATACTGATGTATCACGGGTGAATTTCAACAAAGGTCCGTTCAAAAGTTTAATTTTGAAAACAAGCAATTGGGTCACGAGGCTATGACACAGAATTTGTCACACATCGTCACAATTATAAACCTGAGAATAGTCCACTTCACAATTGAATTATCATGTATAGGATAAAATATTTAAAGCTGTGTTTAATTATTGCAGGATACCTGGTTTTACTTCCAGGTATGCTTTTCTGGTTCACCCTTTCCGGTTGTTTGAAACGGACTGAGTGAGATGTCACTTGGCAAAGAGGCAATGGAAGACCACTGGGAAAATAAAGAGGCTTTGACAGGTCTAAAGTTAAGTCCCTTGGTCAAAGAGCTGACACTGAGAGAAAACAATCTAAGAGAGAAATTGTCCTAGAGAGGATATTTCCTGATAGGAATTTTTCCTTAGAGGAATAACTGGTAAGATTGAAGGGATATCAAGTGGAATCCCGTCATATTGACTTATGTGTGGTGGCCTGAAAATTCAATTAGGACTCATACCCTGGAGACCCATTCATAAAAGGGCAGGAACACTTAGAGGCTAAAAGTTCATTATTAGACACAGAACATTCACCTCATTGGGGATTGACATTAACTGTTCTCATGTGATTATACTTGGGCTGCATCCCTAAAATGAGTTACACTGCTCTTTTATTTAAATTTTGTAATTGTTTTAGAAACACCTATATTTCCCTTGCTCATCTTGTTGTTAAATTCTTATCATCTCCTCTTTATGTCTATAATTCCGTAATGTTTATATTGTCTATTGTTAAATTCTTATCATCTCATCTTTTTATCTATCATTCCATAATGTTTGTATTGTCTATTGTTAAATGTGTGGGGGCCTGATTTATCGAGCCATTTATTACCTGGTGTGTGAAGCCAAGATTGTCTGTCTGTGTGTCCATCACCCATCAATCACATTATCGGGCACTTTCTTAGGACAGAAAGCAATGGGCATAACACAGGACAGTGTTGCTTTTGCAGTATGTGTGTGTTGTTTTTGCAGTATGTGTGTTGTTTTGGTACTATGTGTTTGTTATTTTGGTAATATGTGCGTGTTGTTTTGGCAATATGTGTGTGTTTTTTTGGCAATATGTGTGTGTTGTTTTGGCAATATGTGTGTGTTGTTTTTTGCAATATGTGTGTATTGTTTTATTTGTTTGTTTGCACAAACATTTTAAAAGTAAGGAAGCAACGATGGTAAATGTTGATAAGGTGATTTTAACTATTTAAATATGTTATTCTCTCGGCAACAACAAATATCGCTTCTAAAACACTAGTATTCAAAGTGAAAGGACAAGCTACACATTATAACTGTCATGCATTATATTGAGCACACACATACTCACACTCTGCAACACACACACACACACACACACACACACACACACACACACACACAAACACACACACGAGTACATCACACATCTACTACACACACTCTATCATGACTTCAATCAGATTTGATTTTGTTTCTTTTTTTTGGCACTGTCCAATACGACACTGAAGCGCAACTGACGACAACAGCAACTTTCTCACTAAGTCGTCTCCTCAAGTGGCTGTGGGAGAGGGTCATGATGGATGTCGTCGCCGTCATCGCAAGAGAACTCATCCAAACTGTCTGAAAAAGCGTTCACAACCTCCGCTTTGTCAACGTTCTCTATTAACCCTTCCGTGACCCCGCACTGTGCGAGGGCGCTGCCGTTGTGGGCAGGGTAGGTCACGCTGGAGGATGCACCGCAATAACTGCGGGACGTTTTGGCGCTGCAGCCAGGAAGTGACACAGACGTCGCCTGTCGCACGTTCTTGTGGGGCTGGAACAGGACAATGTATACTTTTGGCGCGAAAAGGCAGAAGAGAGAAACTGTGGCGCTTATACCCACGCACATGCATAATGACGTCATTTCGATCTGTTAGGGATGAAATGGAAAATAAAACAGTTTTGGTTTCGTAATTAAACTGCCAGTATAGTGATTTAACTAGAGATACATACTGTACTATCTCGATATCTCGCGTTGTATTTTTAATTTAAAAGGAACTTTTCAATCTCGTGGCCGGTTACTAAACTAATACGTCAGCCTCATTGACATCAACTTATATAAGTATTTTTTTTTTTTATTTAACAAACGTTTTTTCCTCATCTAACTTACATTTTTTCCCGATCATAAATATATGTACATTTTGTTAAAAACTTTGAACGGCCAATGCAGTGCATTAGTAATGTAATCATAATGATTTATTCAAAGATAAAATTGAAGAAATCACTTGTACGACCTACGACCTTTGTAATAAACACAGCGCTATCTGAATAAGTACCATTAGTTAAATGTGCACATCGCTATCTGAATAAGTACCATTAGTTAAATGTGCACAGCGCTATCTGAATAAGTACCATTAGTTAAATGTGCACAGCGCTATCTGAATAAGTACCATTAGTTAAATGTGCACAGCGCTATCTGAATAAGTACCATTAGTTAAATGTGCACAGCGCTATCTGAATAAGTACCATTAGTTAAATGTGCACAGCGCTATCTGAATAAGTACCATTAGTTAAATGTGCACAGCGCTATCTGAATAAGTACCATTAGTTAAGTATGCACAGCGCTATCAAAGAACCAGCAAAGAGAGTTGCATTTTAAAGAAACTGACAGAAGAAAAAGGAGCAGCATTAAAATTAAACTGCTGATTTTAAACACAAACGTTGAGTCATATACATAAAGATGTCTGACAAAGTTATGACGTGATCATTGCGTAGATAATACATGGAAAATAAACACGAATTTTAAATGACAAATCCACCCTACTCCCCAATAAAAATATAACTCAAACAGAAGATCATTCTTTAAAACAAAAGCACAGAACAAAAAGAAAACAACAAAATGGAAGACCCTAAAGAAAAACAACAAAAATCAAAGAAGAAACAAAGGACAACACAAACAATGAAATCATCAAAACAAATTAAGATCATTGAACTAAACAAACAAATAAAATCATCAAAAACCAAAGAACCTCACAAACAAACAAACAAAAACCAGAGGAAAAAAAACATAGAACAACACAAAACTCAACAAAACAGAACAAAATCTATTTTTCGGAACAGCATCTCCACATCGCATGGCTGGGAAGCAAGGGGAGCTAAGTGGTTAAGAAATCACGTGCTGTACCATTTTCGCGGCGGTGCGCATGACCTCTCCCCTTGTCCTTGACATTTGTCATCAGGCATGCCTTCTCCCTAATCCAGTTCCCGGATGTAATTGTAAAGAGCTTAGAGTTTTCAGAGTACGAAGCTCTAATAAAACGATCTATCTATTAATTGGAAGTTAATTATTATTATTATTTAATTCTACATTTTCTTTCTTAATATTTTGTGCTGTCTGCAAATAATAATCAAATGTTTATTTTCACTGTTTTCCTTATTTCTTTATAAAGTAAGTTCCTCATGTAATCCATCCTGGAATATAATGGGGAATTTCAATAATATTGCTTAATCAAAAGCATTTTAGAATGAGCACAGTAAATTTTAAATCTCTGAACGAGGAGTTTATGGGGTGGCTGTTACGAAGCCATTACCTTAATGTCTCGACCGACCGCTTCCTTTAGTGACACTCTAGACAAAATGTCTGATCACTACCGTTCGTTACGTAATTACTACCAGCACGCTACAATATCTAACGTCATTGTAAGTCCATTACCTCTATAACTACCACCATTATCATCACTAGATGGTATTACTAGTGCTACTACAACTACCACAACATTAAATCTATCTATCTGTCTGTCAGTATGTCTGTATCTATATATCTGTCTGTCTGTCTATCTATATGTCTATCTGTCTATCTATATATCTGTCTGTCTATCTATATATCTGTCTGTCTGTCTATCTATATATCCATCCATCCATTTATCTATATACAAATAGATCGAGAGAGAGACAGTAACCAACGAGCCATGGGGTAAGTTCCGACCCCACTTACCCTGAAATCGTGGTTGGCGCCAAAGTAGATGGGGATGAAGGCCAGCCACACAATGCACGTGCTATACATCGTGAACGCGATGTACTTGGCCTCGTTAAAGTTCTGAGGGATCTTGCGCGTCTTGAACGCGTACACCGTGCACAGGACGATGAGGAACATGTTGTAGAACAACGAGATCATTGTGGCCACCTGGCTGGCCCTACACTCCAGCGCCAGGTGCTCTTTCTGATGGAACCGGAACTCTGTCGCTGGCTTCTCGAAGCCCAGCCACGTCAACCCCCCGACCACCTGCACGGAGACCATGCAGGTGCAGATGAGGATCTGTGAGCGAGGCGATGTATAGCTGGGACGCTTGACCATGGCCTTGATGCCCACGTTGAAGATGCGGTAGATGCGATTCGTCTTCGTCATCAGGGCCGCGTAGATGAAGCACAGGGACACGCCCAGACCCATGCGCCTGATCGCGCACAAGGCCGGGGACGGCCGCAGGAGCATGAAGAAAGCAGTGGTGTAGGACAGAAAGATGCCCAGTAGGAGCAGGTAGCACAGCTCGCGACCGGAAGCCATGATGACAGGGGTGTGGTTGTAGCGGACAAAGACGACTAGGACGAAGCCAGTGGAGAATACCCCAAAGATGCAGAAGCCCGCGGGCAGAAGGAACCACAGACTGCCTAGCTCTATGTACACCTCTGGAAGCTGAACGCAGGCTGTGCGGTTCTCGTTTGGCTTCGACTGTAGGTCGCACTCCTGGCAAGTCTCCTCATCCTTGGATTAAAAACAAATACATGAAACCTCATGAGAGGGTGCTATGTGTAAAGGGGAGGTTAGAAAACTCACATTTAATAAGCTGCCAATCAAAGATATTTATGTGTACATAATAGAATATTTATGTGTGAATATATTAGTGAATTTGTATTCGTGTGTATGTCTCTCATGGATTTTATGTTTAGAAAGTGCATCCGCGAGAACGTATGTACTTATCTGTCTGCATGTGTGTGTGTGTGTGAGTGTGTGTGTGTGTGTGTGTGTGTGTGTGTGTGTGTGTGTGTGTGTGTGTGTGTGTGAATGTGAATGTGAGAGTGTATGTGTAACGATGGCTGAGAACAACATTAAAATCTATTTCCGCTGTACGCCTTGTAACTAAAAACAAACCCAAATTAATTTTATTTTCTATTTTCAAATTCTGCTTCTACAAAGTGATGCGTGAAAATGCGCCATATACCTACTACCATCATAAGTCGAAACAAATTCTGAGAAACAGTACAACTTATTATGAGATTGAAATTGGCATGAAATCTATTGTATCCAAAAATTTGTTTCAAATGTAGGAGAAAACGAATGCATTTCTACAAATGTTGCAGAGTAGTATGTTTTTACAAGTGTTGCAGTATAGTATGTTATAGTACAGGTAATAGACCTAAAACATCCAGTTTTGTCTTTCTGCCCTTGAACACAAAACTAAATATACATAAAACACTTCAATAAAAAAGAGCGATAAATTATTAACGTATCCACATTAATCCTACTTCAAAGTAACCCCACCCATCCATCCCGAAATTATGTTCTATATGTCCGAATAATTAACTCTTCATTGCAACACATATTTTGATAATTTACAATTATATAATCGCGATGTGAAACATGACGAACAAAATATTTGCTTAGATTACAGAAAGGATTAGCGTAATCTCGATTGTATTTTCAAATGCAATAGGCACTCTGTCCAGAGAGCTACGCTGCAAAGTGACAATTTTCAGGAACCTTAAGAAATTCGTTGTCTTTGCAGGGGACACACATCCAACAGCAAACACTGCTGAAACGGCGGCGTTCACCCAGACTGCAAGGGGTGCTGCACAGGGACACAGGGGGGCGACCGGAACTTCCGTTCTTCCACTGCAGGGTGCTCACGTTCAGCCGCAAGCTGCACACACCACATAACGACGAACACTCAAAGAACATTCAGGAAAAGAACATTTTGAGAAAGCGTCATGAACACCACTGCTAGAACAATATAGGAAAGCATGTAAATAACTGACAGACCAGCTAGAGGTAATGCCCTTTAACCCACTTGCAGAACATTGTTGAAGAACGTTATTTAATAACTGACGGAACAGCTAGAGGTAACACCGTATAACGCACTGACATAACAGATAGAGGTAACACCATATAACCCACTAAGGGAATAGTTCTTTCTCTGACAGAACAGTTAGAGGTAGCGCCATGTAACCCGCTGACAGAACAGCTAGAGGTAGCGCCATGTAACCCACTGACAGAACAGCTAGAGGTAGCGCCAAGTAACCCACTGGTAGAACAGCTAGACTCAACGCCGTGTAACACACTAACAGAACATCTTAATGTAACGCCATGTAACCCACTGACAGAACAGCTAGATGTAGAGCCATGTAACCTATTGATAGAACAGCTAGTGGTAAGCCATGTAACCCACTGACAGAACAGCTAGAGGTAACACCCTATAAACCGCTGACAGAACAGCTAAAGTTAATGCCCTATATTATAGGGCCTATAACCTACCTACAGAACACCTTGTGAAAAGCGCATATACACTGATATTAGCTGTAGAAAGCATCTTTAGATGTACTGACATTAGTCGTAGAAATTCAACATTAAATGTACTGCCATTAACTATAGGAAGCACCGTGACAGGTATAGGCATTAGCTATAGTGTACACATTAGGCGTACTGAGGGAACAATAGTGAAAACACAAACTAGTGCTGAAAGAAACGCTAACAGTTAGAAAAAAAACTATTAGATTTACTGGTAACAGCAAAAGCACCTTAAAATTTACTGACAGAACAGAACACGAAAAGACTACATAAATATTAAAAACTGACTAGGAAAATCACCGTAATGTCTATGTCACAAGTCTGATAAAAATGTCCGACCTGATGACCCACTTAGCCTTGTTTACTTCAAATTCGAATATTTGAAACCCTTGACCCCTTTTGTTCAAAGCTTCCTTTTTCTAGGCGCTTCTAGAACAGGTCAAGATGTTATGTAACTTTAGGACCATTGTCCAGTTCTCGAACCAACTACATGCTTCGCGAACAGTCACGTGATACGCAATATACCTTTCTATATATGTACCCACACGCTTCCGCTCCCTCACTTCGAGCACATTTTAGCTAATTCCATCAGCTTACTCGGGTCGTGAGAGGCAGCCGGCGCCATAGAGAATCAAGGTACCCTTCGACTTCTCTCAAAGGTATCATTTTATTTAATAGTATTTGCCTATGTATTGTTTAAGTATGTATTTGTGCTATGTATTATATGATTTCCATATACACTTGAGCATGGTTCAGAGAAATAGCTGAAAACCTATATGTTACGGAATATAAATTTATTGTAACCATTTTTCCATTTCCGTACTTTAATTTATATTGTTTTAATTCACTAAGAGCCAGAATGCTGCGCTCGATATGAATTCTTCATGTAATTCAATTATTGCGTGTAATTTTAATTGTAAATTGTGAAGCGCTCTGTTGGTTTGAATTACCCTTTTTGTATGAACATTAATTTAACGTTGTATCTATTTTATTGCTTCATACGTCATGATTGTTAAATGGAACACATGTGAGACGATTATATTTTTTCTAAAATCTAATTGTAAGCGACGCGAGGTCGAAAACTCTTTGATTCAGCGCATTTAATTGAGCCATGCCTAGGTAGGACCTGTTAGGTTGAGAATTATATCCAAACACGTTGCATCCACAGGTCGGCTCATGGTTCATGTTCACCCATGCCTCACCTGCACTAGCTTATTGGTGTAAGCGTGTCGAAATCCACTCTGAGGGCCATGCTGCAAAAATTCCAGTTCCTAGCCACTAACAAAGGGACATCATTCCTTATGCACCACGTGTGTCGTTAAAGGGGGACTGAGGGAACGAACCGGCATGACTGAGTGTTGAGACCAAGGATACAAGAATAGAGCTAAGTGCAAAAATCAAGTGTACAGATCTCAAAGGAACACTTTTCTGGCAATTTAGATTGACACAAATCAGGCATAGGCGCGTAAAGACAGAGTGAAGACTATTCGCGTTGCATTCGATTTATTGTTAATTTGTTAAACTTTATTAAATCTTATTTTCTTTGTTAATACCTCTTAGTAGTTGATTTCTATGCACAATAGACCAATTAGATTAATTCTTAGATTTGAATGGGGGCGGATGAGCAGAAAGATTGATGACGAGTGCATATTAATTTAGAGGGATTTAACTGTTTTCAAATCTAGCTAAAAGTTCGCAGTTTATTAGTCTGTAAATTTGTCGTCTGAACTACAAGACGCACTTTTAATTAGTCAGATAATAAATTGAGCAACCAGTCTGCGTAGAATATGAGAGGAAGAATTAATTATATTTAAAGTCTTTTAATTATTCTAAGCAGGGTCTTTAAATAAATACTGGAAACGTAACAAGTGTGGGTCGTCGCGGGATTGATATGTATTAAATTGTAAATTGTAACATTTTTATACATAGGGCGCATCATAACCTAGAAACGAACGAACGAACAGAATTGCCAATTGTTCTTTTGATTTTTGTATCACTGATTTTCTTTGCTTTTGTTGTGACATGTGCATGTATTCTTTTGCAGAGTAGCGTGCATGTTAGTTAATGTTGATATATTTAAGCGTAGTTAAATATGTCATGTTAGCTATTGAATGATTTATTTAGTATTGTGTTACTGAGTACTTCATTGTGAGGAGTCGAAGGTTATACCGCCAGCTAGGAGAGTTATCGGTAGTAACAGACTTCGGACTATTATATTTAGGGTGCTAGATATAATGTGTAATGTTGTATGGTAGGAGCCGTGACATTACGAAAGTCTTGGAACAGCGGACACTGTGACAAGCAGGTGAAACGTGTAAAGAGTTAACGCGTAATTTATTTCGGAAGGTGTTCTGAGTAAATTAAATAATTTTTGTAAGGTTGTAGCCTAAAAGTTATTTTCGGGATAAGCGGAGTTATCGCCGACGGTTAAAACACACAATTCACGAGATACATTCTTATTGTAGCCAGAGCGCTAAGACAGTAAAATGGATCTAGAGCAGATTGAAAACCTGAAAAAGAAGGGTTCCTTAATAGGATACCAGGGTGACGAACTGACTAGCTACATTAAAACTGAGCTAGAGAAAGCGGAAAAAGCGGAAAAAGAGAGACAAGAGATAGAAAGGGAAGAACGGTTAGCTGCCCGCGAAGCAAAAAAATTAGAGGCTGAAAGACTAGCCGACATCGAAACAAAACGTATCGCAGCGGACACAGAAGCCAAACGCATCGCCGCAGACGCGGAAATAAAACGGTTAGAATGGGAAGTAAAGAAACTAGAAGTTACCAATCCAAACCGTGATCGCAGAAGCAGTGGTGATTCGCGTTCTAGCGATGGAAATAATCACAGTAGAATTGAAAATATCATTCCAAAGATAAATATGGTCCCATTTGATGAGAACAAAGATCAAATAGACGCGTATTTAAAAACGTTTGAAAAGTTAGCCAGAGCAACAAACATTCCAGCGGAACATTGGGCGATAAATTTATCGGGATTATTGCAGGGCAGTGCGAAAAACGAGTTCAATAAGCTTAGCGATTCTGAGTCAGATAATTACGACACAGTCAAGGCCGCATTATTGAAACGTTACAAACTCACAGCCGACACATACCGACGTAAGTTTAAACAGGCCACGAAAGCCAGTTCAGAGACGCACGCACAGTACATACGACGCGTAGCTGACTTGTTCCAAAGATGGATAGATCTAGCCGAAACTCCACAGACGTATGCAGGTCTTAGGGATGAAATGGTAAAAGACCACATTCTCGGGTCATACAAATCAGATCTACTGATTCACTTAGCAATAAGGGAAAAATCTACGCTAGAGGAGATAGGCAACGCCGCCGATCGCTTTGATGACGCACATTCTCAATTCTCGAACGCACACGCGAACAACAAGTCTCGACCGAATGAACCGCAGACTCGAAAGGATAAGAAAAATGACGGGAAGGCACCTAATGAGCGTGATGATAAAACATCTAAACCCGACACTAAAAACAAGTCCGACAAACAGAAAGATAAAAAGAATCTTGCATGTTACACTTGTGGTGATAGTGGCCATTTTTCACGAACATGTCCTGAAAAGAAAACAGCTAAGGTTTACGCAGTAGAAAGTCATACACCTAAAACAGAAAAGTCGAATCGAACACCAGTACAGGCAAACGGTCACGATACAATCGCTTTGCTTGATACAGGGTGTGAGCTAGACGCTATTGTAAATGCATCATTAGTTAACCGTACCGACTACACAGGGGAGACAATCTCTGTCACCTTTGCAAACGGCGAACAAGACATTTTACCAGTAGCTGAAGTCTCGATTGTTTCAGACTTTGTAGAAGGAACAGTCAAAGCGGCAGTTATGGAAAACTCACCGCATGACGTGATCCTTGGTTGCAAGTATGTTTTGCCGTGCAAAAAACAAACTTCAACTGAACCACCACTGGTTAACGCTGTAACCAGAGCAGCGAGTAGTAAAGACAAATCTGTAACTGCACCGATGTCTGCCGCACCAGCCGTAGATAAAGCAACAGTTAGCGAGATTAAAATATTACAAGCTGAGGACGAAACACTAGACAAGTTACGCAGACAAGCTGTACTTGTTAGTGACGTCAACACTGACGATTCGAATAAGAAAGCGTGCATTATTCTGAAAAAGGGTTTATTGTACCGCTATTCGAAAGTGGGAGACGAATTTCGGAAACAATTAGTCGTTCCACAAACCAAACGAAATGACGTATTACGATTAGGTCATGAGAGTCTTTTTGGTGCACACATGGGTGTACAAAAAACAACTAGTCGTATTACAAGTGAGTTTTATTGGCCGGACATCACTGCCGATATCCGTAGATTCGTGTTAAGTTGCGACACATGCCAGAGAACACAGTCTAAAAATTCAATCAGACCCGCACCGTTAGGAGAGCCTGAACTGATCAGTGAACCCTACAAGCGCGTAGCATTGGATTTGATTGGGCCTATAATACCCACATCAACGAGAGGTAATCGATACGTGCTGACCACTATTGATTACGCAACAAGATTCGCCGACGCAGTACCATTGAAAAATATTGATACTGAAACTGTCGCCGAAGCCCTTTTCGGTCTTTGGAGTCGTGTTGGAATTCCTACTGAAATTTTGACGGATCAGGGGAGTCAATTCATAGGCAACGTAATGAAGGAAGTAAATCGTTTACTTTCCATCAAACATCTTACTTGCACACCATACCACCCCCAGGCAAATGGTCTGATTGAAAAATACAATGGGACATTAAAAACAGCACTTAAAAAGCTCGCCACAGATAAACCGAAAGACTGGGACAGATACATCCCTGCCCTACTATTTGCATATAGGGAGGTGCCACAATCTTCCACCGGGTTTTCACCATTTGAGCTACTTTACGGACGTACTGTACGCGGACCGATGATGATTTTGAAGGCACTTTGGACTGATGAAAAGACAGATGACGAAGTTAAGACAACTTATACATACGTCACTGACTTAAGAAACCGTCTTGAAACTATAGGCAAGATAGCACGGGAAAACTTGACGATAGCTCAGTCTAGACAGGCAGAATATTACAATAAGCACACCAAACCTAGAGAATTTGAAGTTAATGACAAAGTGTTACTGTTGCTTCCTGAAGCACATAACAAACTTCAGATGAAATGGAAGGGGCCCTTTGTAGTTACCGCCAAGCTAGGGGGACTGAACTATAAGGTGCAGACAGGAAAGAGAGAGAAAATCTTTCATGTTAACCTACTCAAAAAGTACATAAGCCGTGAGGATCAAACCACTCAAGCTGATTTTGTCGTAGCGACGATAGTTACAGAAGACGAGGGGGATACTGATTGCGTCACTGGTACTTTACCAAACTGTCCTCTACAGACGGACGAAACTGTCAAAGACGTTAGGGTAAATGAAGCCTTGACAGAAAGACAGAAAGAAGAAGTGAATAAATTGCTCAATGAGTTCTCATCTACTCTGACAGACAAACCAGGGTTGACAGACTTAATAGAATTTTCACTGAAGCTGACTGACAACAAACCGATACGTTTGAAGCCGTATCCGTTGCCACACGCTAAGATAGATGACGTTAGACGTGAGATTAAGACTATGCTAGATCTAGGGGTCATAGAGAAGACTGACAGTGCCTACGGATCACCCATCGTGTTGATTAAAAAACGTGATAACTCGTTCCGTTTTTGCGTAGACTACCGCAAACTCAATCAAGTGACAGAGTTTTGTGCCGAACCTCTTCCTGATCCGGATCTCATCTTCACTAAGCTAGCTAACGCTCATTACTATACCAAAATAGATTTGTCACGCGGTTTTTGGCAAATCAAGGTCAAGGACACTGATCGACACATACTAGCTTTCACTACACCAGTAGGAAACTACACATGGAAAGTTATGCCTTTCGGAGTTTCAAACGCTCCAAGCATTTTTTCTAAAATGATGCGGTCATTGTTAGAACCACTGTACGGACGCGGAGTTGAGAACTTCATGGATGATTTAATTCTAGGCACCCAGACATGGGAGGAGCACTTAACACTCTTACGAGATGTGCTAGCCAGATTAAAGCAAGCCAACCTCACTGCCCGCCCTACGAAGTGTGAAATAGCACAATTCTCCTTGGACTTCTTGGGACACAAGTTGAGTCATGGAACTATGTCGCCAAGTGAAGCTAAGATAGCACAACTTAAGGACACTTCACAACCGCTAACAAAAACACAAGTTAGAAGTTTTCTTGGTCTTGCTAACTACTACAGAAAATTCGTACCAGATTTTAGTGCCATTGCATGTCCTCTGACTGACTTGACACGTAAGAATATGCCTACAAAAGTAGTGTGGACTGATGCATGCCAAAACGCTTTTGACACACTGAAATCTAGACTGACTTCAGATTTAGTTGTTAAACTGCCAGATCTGACAAAACCATTCTTGTTAAGGACTGATGCTAGCAACACAGGATTAGGAGCAGTGTTATTACAAGAACACAATGACACCAAACACCCAGTTGCATATGCAAGCCGTAAACTCACAACTACTGAACAGAAATATTCCACCAGTGAAAAGGAATGTCTTGCAATAGTTTGGGCCATAAAAAAGTTCGAAAACTATTTGTACGGAAAAACCTTTGTCATTGAGTGCGATCACCAGCCGTTGGCCTTTCTCGGACAGGCGCAATTTACGAACAGCCGTTTAATGCGTTGGTCTTTGTTTCTGACACAGTATGACGCAAATATTCATTACATCAAAGGGTCTTTGAATGTTGGCGCAGATTACATGAGTCGTGCTTGATGCCATCAAGTGCCGGTACTGATAGAATGTTGTTTAATCAATTAACTGAACCCTACGGATTCCTTCCTGTAAATATGAAATATAGTTGCACACTTTATTTCTAGGAATGTTGAAATTTTTTTTTGTGTAAATTTTTCTTCATTGTGGACTTCTACATTTTATCATACATAATTTGTAGGAGGCATTTTATCTTTGGTAAGATAAACGCCTCAAAAGCAAGGGGGTGTCACAAGTCTGATAAAAATGTCCGACCTGATGACCCACTTAGCCTTGTTTACTTCAAATTCGAATATTTGAAACCCTTGACCCCTTTTGTTCAAAGCTTCCTTTTTCTAGGCGCTTCTAGAACAGGTCAAGATGTTATGTAACTTTAGGACCATTGTCCAGTTCTCGAACCAACTACATGCTTCGCGAACAGTCACGTGATACGCAATATACCTTTCTATATATGTACCCACACGCTTCCGCTCCCTCACTTCGAGCACATTTTAGCTAATTCCATCAGCTTACTCGGGTCGTGAGAGGCAGCCGGCGCCATAGAGAATCAAGGTACCCTTCGACTTCTCTCAAAGGTATCATTTTATTTAATAGTATTTGCCTATGTATTGTTTAAGTATGTATTTGTGCTATGTATTATATGATTTCCATATACACTTGAGCATGGTTCAGAGAAATAGCTGAAAACCTATATGTTACGGAATATAAATTTATTGTAACCATTTTTCCATTTCCGTACTTTAATTTATATTGTTTTAATTCACTAAGAGCCAGAATGCTGCGCTCGATATGAATTCTTCATGTAATTCAATTATTGCGTGTAATTTTAATTGTAAATTGTGAAGCGCTCTGTTGGTTTGAATTACCCTTTTTGTATGAACATTAATTTAACGTTGTATCTATTTTATTGCTTCATACGTCATGATTGTTAAATGGAACACATGTGAGACGATTATATTTTTTCTAAAATCTAATTGTAAGCGACGCGAGGTCGAAAACTCTTTGATTCAGCGCATTTAATTGAGCCATGCCTAGGTAGGACCTGTTAGGTTGAGAATTATATCCAAACACGTTGCATCCACAGGTCGGCTCATGGTTCATGTTCACCCATGCCTCACCTGCACTAGCTTATTGGTGTAAGCGTGTCGAAATCCACTCTGAGGGCCATGCTGCAAAAATTCCAGTTCCTAGCCACTAACAAAGGGACATCATTCCTTATGCACCACGTGTGTCGTTAAAGGGGGACTGAGGGAACGAACCGGCATGACTGAGTGTTGAGACCAAGGATACAAGAATAGAGCTAAGTGCAAAAATCAAGTGTACAGATCTCAAAGGAACACTTTTCTGGCAATTTAGATTGACACAAATCAGGCATAGGCGCGTAAAGACAGAGTGAAGACTATTCGCGTTGCATTCGATTTATTGTTAATTTGTTAAACTTTATTAAATCTTATTTTCTTTGTTAATACCTCTTAGTAGTTGATTTCTATGCACAATAGACCAATTAGATTAATTCTTAGATTTGAATGGGGGCGGATGAGCAGAAAGATTGATGACGAGTGCATATTAATTTAGAGGGATTTAACTGTTTTCAAATCTAGCTAAAAGTTCGCAGTTTATTAGTCTGTAAATTTGTCGTCTGAACTACAAGACGCACTTTTAATTAGTCAGATAATAAATTGAGCAACCAGTCTGCGTAGAATATGAGAGGAAGAATTAATTATATTTAAAGTCTTTTAATTATTCTAAGCAGGGTCTTTAAATAAATACTGGAAACGTAACAGTCTACAGGAATTATCTATACACACCCTATCTTCACACGCCCTATCATCCATACCCTAACGTAATACAGACACAAAGGACATAAACCAATATCGATAGGATCACTCACATTTAACAACAAAACCATTTGACTGCAAAAACGAGACAGAAGAAATCTAAGACCTGAGACTGAGAGCTATTTCAGACCAAAACATCGTAGAATCAGCTTACAGACTTTCGAAATAAGACAAAGGAAAGCCTACTGGCCATCTGGAATGAGGAGGGGTGGTGGAACGACGTAAATTGTACAAATATAAAAAGGATTTCCCAAAAATATTTATTCAGGAGTAAGGGAAATTATTGTGCAAAATTAAAGAAAGAAAGATTGTTTTCATATGCCGACACCACACGCAAGACAGAGACAGGAAGGGGAGACAAAGCAACCTAGCAGCAAGAAGTGGGTGGACAAAATGAAGGAAGCAGAGGGAAAATGTAAAATATTGTTAATAAATTTCTAGCTACTATTAAATACAAATCGATAATAAATTAATATACTGTGTGAGGGCGATGCAATATTTCATTAAGCTGCAGACAACTCACTACTCTTGATCATTATTTTCATGTTTCTTTCGGTCAGTGTCAGCCGTGCCTGATTTTTTTTTTTACAAGGAATTAACTAAGGATAACTTATTTGTCTCTTTCCTTTCGTTATCCTGCATGTTACAGACGCCAGTGATAATCGTGCTCCACAACCATGCAACACTATGTAACCCATGGGTTACATATTCTTACTTGTCAGTCATACATTCCATAGCAGTCTGGTCACACGTTACGTCACTTTCTTTAGACATAGCATACACCTGTCTGCCAGCACACTCGGACTCCCCCCTTTTTTTGTGTGCGGACAATCACTACGCCTAAATGCTCCAAAGCACTACACTCTAGTTTGCGCAGTCAGTAGGCGAATTTCTCCATAAGCACTACATTCTGGATGAGACAATAACTACGTTTTTATCTCCATAAGGACTGCATTCTGGTTGAGACAATAAATATTTTTTTAATCTCCATCTGATCTGTAATTACATCTGCTTCTTATTTGTACAGTAGTTATGTATTAATTATATATTTAACTGCTTAGCAACACACTTCGTACAAATCTGAAATGACATCTGTTTCATGTTTAATAATTGTGTCTCAAACTAGACACATCGTCAATATTTGTACCGATAGTTGATTATTTCGCGCGCGCGCGCACACACACACACACACACACACACACACACACACACACACACACACACACACACACACTTTCTCTGTGTGCCGTTTTTATACTTAATTCCTTTTCTTTGTTTTGATCTGTACAATCCCAGCTTTAAGTCACCGTGTATGTAAATCTGCTTTCCAGGTCTATGTCACCGTGTGTGTAAATGTGCTAGGTCATAAATAATCCATAAACGTGAACTTTGCAGATGCATCCACAAATACACATGTCGTTCATGTATAGAAGCAAACTACATTTCTGTTTGTCCACATCTCCTGAGCAACCCTGTCCACACGCTTCATGTCCGCCATAAACTACGTGTTTATTGACAGCTTACATCATTGTCTCTCTAGTCACTTCCTACATGCCTGTCCACGTACTAAGCCCATGCGTTTACATATCAAGACTCTATGCGTCCACTGACTTTGTACATGCATGCTCATGTGTTACGTCCCTGTGTGACGTTTCTG
Source organism: Sinotaia quadrata (assembly GCA_028829895.1). NCBI lineage: Eukaryota > Metazoa > Mollusca > Gastropoda > Architaenioglossa > Viviparidae > Sinotaia > Sinotaia quadrata. The sequence continues at coordinate 7,244,097 of CM054178.1, forward strand.
TGTAGCACATGAACACAGCATCACTATCAACGCAGGTTTAACTTTAAATTATAGTTGACCTGTCTGTCCACGCATTACGTATTATTACTCGTAAATGACTGTAACCTGTCCGTCCTCCCATTACGTCTGAATACTCGTAGATTACTGTATTCCTGTCCGTTCACACTTTACGTCATTGGTGGCAACACACTCTATCCCCATTTCGAAACACGAATTTTTTTGGCCCGCATTACATTGCTTTCCTGCATATTCAAATACTGCTTAATTTTTGCCCGCAAATTACCGTACACCTGTTTGGCCACACAATACGTTCTTGCCGGCGAAACGGTTGTGTACCTGTCTGTCCACTCTCCAACCAAGGCGTAGTCAAATTTTCCATCAGCCAACCGCTGGTACTGATAGATGTCATAACGGCCCAGACCATCTCCGTTTGCATTGAACCGGACGACATCTCCTGCAATGCCTACAAAAAATGACAGAAACTGTGTTATTGGGAGTGTTTACTGAAATGTACAAACTGTACCTGCATCTGTGGCAGTAGCTAGAAATAGGCATTTTACGACAGTCATGAAAACTGTAAAGGAAGGAGAATTTAGGGCATTTCTGATAATACCTACTGACTATATTTTACGCCATCCATGAAAGACTATATAGGAAAGAGAAGTGCATTTCTGGCATTAACTTCTGACTTCATTTCACGACTTCATGAAAGACTGTACAGGAAAGAGAACTGCATTTCTGGCATTACCTTCTGACTTCATTTCACGACTTCATGAAAGACTGTTTAGAAAAGAGAATTGTAGGTCATATCTGGCACTACTGACTACATTTTACGACATCCATGAAAGTTTGTGTGGCAGAGTAAATTTGCCAATCCCTATTTCTAGGCTTGATTGTTATATGAATTGCTGAAAGCCAAAGTGATCCGACCTTGGGCACTGATATTTTTAAGCGTCAAAGTTGGAAGTAAACTCAGGTGGAGGAGAGGCTTTTGCAAAGAGGGCCAGATTTGGTGAGGTTGTGTCATAAGAGGGCCAGATTTTTGTGAGGTGAAAAGGTTTAGGGGCCGAAAATTCAGCATGAATTTATGGGGGGAAAAAAGCAAATTTCCCATGTCTGATTTGATTTAATGAGGCCTCTGCGGGCCGGTGGAAATTTGAACACGGGCCGGACTTGGACACCCCTGATCTAGACCTTTTTGTCTCCCTTATTTCCACTGGATCATTCTACATTTATTTTATTTCTAACAGTTGTAAGTTTCGACAGATTTTAGGTTTAGACTTTATGACTATGTTTTTATTTTATTTTCATTGGTTAGTTTAAGTATTTGTGTGGACTTCCCAGTCATTACTTTAGGTTATAGAACTGACGAACACACACACACACACACACACACACACACACACACACACACACATACACACACATCCTTTTATTTAATTATTCTTTCAAATATTCACTATCAAATGATCAAACCAGAACCGTCATTGAATCTATCATTTATACAGTCTTTGTAAAACAATGGCATTGATGAAATATCTATTTTTAACAAGATATTGTATTTTCTAGTGAACGAAATATTAATTGTCACAGAGGTGAGGTATTTATGACAAAATAACTAGAGAAGATGATACAGAAAAGCGATGACATTTCAGTGTTCAGTAAAGAATACTTTTATACAAAACACAAAATTAGCAGCTTTGCACAATATTGCTTAAATAAGTGAACAATTATTATACCAAATATAAAGACGATTACTCACAACATAAATATTTATTTGATCATATTATCCTCCAGACCCAACAAGAATACCCGGAATGTGGACTGAGGGTAGATACCTGTAAAGGACACGTTGCGGATGAATTTGAGGAACTCCTCTCCAGCCAGGCGACGCAGGATTGGACAGCGTTCAAACCCTTGTTGGCAATGGACACTCAGCATGTCTTGGACCGCATGCGCCATCGCGAACACAGAGTCTATTACAAACTGCACAAGCCCTTCTTGTTTATAGCTTTCAACGTCATGAAGGTCCTCATTTCCTAGGAAAAAATATCAAACGAGAGTAGTTCAAACTATTTCGAATTATCTCGGACTTTTATTCCGATGGTGGACACGGCATCATAATGATAACAGTAAAAGTACATGTACTGCAAATGCTACTCTAAGAATGAAGATATTACGACTAGTGTACAGCGACCGGACGCTTATGGTAGGATTATAAATAGCCCTGCGGTTGCTTCATTCCCTTTCCCAAACTTTTCCTTTGCTGCAGTAGAATGATGTCACTTTATTCCATCTCCTTCCGTGTTATCGCGCACTAACGCACTTATAGAAGCCATGCACTCACCACCGCCCAAGGTTACACACTACTCAGCAAACACACATGCACATAAATTATACATGCACGTGCCCGCAATCCACAAACCATTAGCATATTCACATAGCGCGCGCACACGTCCACATGAAAAACATAAAGACACACACACACACATATCTACGTAAGCACACACATTCTTCAAACAATCAGAGCAGCAGAATCGAGTACCGTCACCCATTGACGTACTAAGAGGGGTGCGAAGTGAGCCGTCCGCCCTGATGTCAGCGAAACATATTTTTCGACTTAAAAAAAAAATTGTTTGTGTGTGTGTGTGTGTGTGTGTGTGTGTGTGTGTAATATGCTAAAGGAAGTATCTGCTCGGAGGTTTAAAAACATCCAACCCGGGTGCCCGACACTTTAGTTGCGATCCTGCCTTTACCCTGTGCATTCCGTTTTTTTCCCCTCTCAAAACTTCAATTATAAGAATCTACATCCAAAAACGATTTTCACAGCTGTTCACCATCGTCTAAATTCTAGACTCTAGTCTAGAGGATGGCGAGATTTCTGACGTCACATCCAACCATGCATATTAGCCTTGCCTTTATGTCTGGCACAGACTATACGTCATTGAGCTTTGTAAGAAAGCCGCCATCAGGTTCAGCAAGCACGCGGACTAACACTCGTCCAGTTACCGCCCCTTTAAAGTGACAAGTCGCATAATTAGCTCCCCTTTCAAGATACAAGTGTTAGACAGAAGATTACTTACAACTAAATAATTTTCTAACAAAACTATTGCAGGCAGATAAAAGATGGCAAGTGTTCTGCAAAATTTTATGTCGTCTCTGTGCATTTAGCGCGGGAGAAGAATACATCCAACAGGAGTAGACTAACAGATTTCGGTCCTGGCTCCGGCCAGGATGAGACGTAATAACAAATTGACGTAATGAAAACAACAATAATGTAATAACAGTGACCAGCAGGACACCTAGCTATTCTTCCATTCTAATGGAATCGCCATAAGCGTCATCGGCATACACTAAAAGACCGTCAGGCTGACAACCACAGAAGCAAAACAACGTGTTGTCAAACACCAGCAGTTTACTTTAAAAAACTAAAAGGATTTGAGGTGTCCGTGACTTTTATTAGCTAATGAAATGAGCCGTACTAGGGACGATGGATACCATTCAATATTATCAACGTGCCTGACGAGTCGGAGAGAGCTGATCGTGACGGAAATACGTCATAATTAACCGCACCAAACATTTGTCAAACGTCACCGTTAAACTATTGTAACGAGCATATTTACTTGAACATTTTATTTTCCCCCACTCAAAATAAATCTCATCATTTACTTCCCTTTGCTACAGTGTTACAATGACGACGGCAAAACCTCTAAAGTCTAAGCAAATATGAAATCATTCATCAGTGTGAGTGTGTAAGTGTGAATACGTTTATTAAATGAATGTTGCAGTAGTAACGTTGTTGTTTGCATAACGGAAGTAGAAGTAGTGATAGTAGTAGTGTTAAAAGTAGTACGAGGCAGCAGCAGTGGAAGAAGTAGCAATGATAATAGTAACAGCAGTAGTAGTTGATTGAATATCGCGAAGGAATGTTAATTTTGCCGTAGTTTTAGTGCCCGTTGATGACATCCTATTATGGCCGACAGAGTGTTATGGGGGAAACTCTTCGTAACTTAGCGTTTGAAACAGTAGTCAGTGAAAACTCACCTGATTTAATTTTGCATGATTATCTTAAGCTTTTAAAATGCTTGTCAGTTCAAGAAAAGATAACCTCTTTTAGCTCGACGAAACTGAACTTGAATATATTGTTTCTGATATGTTGTGTGCGACTAAAATGAAGCTTTAAACACGGCAGAAAATATTCCATTTTTGTCTGCATTTCGTACTCTGTGGCCGACTTAAGATTAAGAAATCTAAGCCTTTGTACTGTAATAAAACACGTCACCAATTTCCGACGCTGACGTGAATGTCAGCAAGCGATGCGCGCGCACACACCAAGACACAACCTTACTAATACGAATTAACATGTAAAAATTAACTGCCAGTCTATGCTGTAATAGGAGATAAAATAATAGTACCTACTGCATTTAACAAAGACGTTTTACTTCAAAAGGGAGACAATAGAAGTAACTGCATTAAACAGAAAATCGGTTTAGTTGAAAATGGAAATTACAGAATGTTCTGCATGTAACATTAGTAATTTTCTTGTACTCATATATGTTGGCTAATGCCGACTTTCATAACTAATACATTTTGTGGGAATTTTGCTTGAAATAAAAACCTAACTAGTTTAAAAATGGAAAACTTTCATATTCGGGTTTGTCTCTACAGCACCAGCACATAGAAATCTTGGAATTAATTCCATCTATTTGTGAATTGTAAAGAGTATGAGAAAAATAATTCTCATTTATTTGTGTAATTAACTGTAAATAGTATGAGAAAAATAATTCCATTTATTTGTGTAATTAACTGTAAATAGTGTGAGTAGCAATGAGTAAATTGTCATTTATGTACACTAAAACTGCACAATAATTAAGGACGTTTCCATATGCAAATATTAAAGGACTGACGTAAACACTAATTAAAATTAAGTTATCATTCCATACATTATATATCGGTTTGTTTATGAAAAATGTTGGCTTTTTCTTAAAGCAAAACGGTAAGAAAGGTAATATAGAGAGACCGAAAGCCCGTTTACACCAAATAGTTTACACAGGGACACGTGAAGTAGTAAAAGCGTCAAGCACCACAAATAATACGTCGTGCATCACGTGATCAATGCGCGCTGCACTATAAAGTTTGGACCGCCATGTTTAACAAAATGGACCCATTGTCACATTACACTAAAGAACAACATCACTTCATCACTTCACTATGAATGCTAGCAATTTTAAAATGCGCGAACATCATTCATTGCCGAAAGACATTTCGAATGCAATAATGCTAGCTGCCATTCATAATTAATTGATCGAACACAACGACCGGTGGTCACAATAGCGAGAGTGAGGTGGTAGTATGTACGAAAAAGCCTCTTACCTAACAGGCATTGCTAGTTCTCTGCGTGAACAATGACTTCTAGTTCTCTGCGTGAACAATGACTTGCAGTTCTCAGAAGAAGAAAACACACGAATACAAAGCTAGGCACGCAGGAATGTAGAAGAATGCATACAAAGTTTGATGGAGAAGGGGTGGAAAGAAAGTGAAGAGAGGTAAATTATGATGTTGACGACAGTGATGAGAAAGGTATGCATTAATAAACCACAGGTTACTTTTCATCAAATATGCATGTGTTATGATATCTCCACACGAAAAGAGAGAAAGACACACACACACACACACACACACACACACACACACACACACACACACACACACACACACACACACACTTGTGTATTCTTACGATCCGCACACTCTTCCTAGACTAATTGAGAAACCTTCTAGTAAAATGGAATCTTAAATTGGGATTTGGCATAACGAGTTATTAATATATTTGAATGTATATAACATTTTCTTTTTCAATTGGTAGTATAGTCATTGTTCTAACTTTACAAATGAGGAACGCTAAAATATTAATGAAATCATTGTGCATATGGGCAGCCATTTTGAAAAAATCACTTTCAAAGATGTGATATAATTTGACATTTTCATTTGCAGCCTTGCTTTTGTTAAATCAGTTGTGCTAAAAATTGATCGATAAAATTAATCTTCATTAGCAGCATTGTTTTTGTTGATCAAAATCAGTGATGCTAAAAATTGATTCATAAAATTAATCTTCGTTCAAGCCTCTTTTAGTTCACTCTAAAATTATGTTATTATACAAAAACGAAGCGCGTTCCAGTTTTGTAAAACAAAAATAATGAAACTGCGAATCTAAAAGCGCAGAACAAAATTAAATAAAAGCAAGCCTTTAAGTTTAACCTGCAAATTAATTAAAAAGATAAAAACATCCTGCTTGTATCATACTGTTAGTAGAGGGAGCAAAATAAAACAAAAAATGCTCCCAATTAGAAATTAAAAAAAAAACAACAACGTAAATATGCCTCAAGCTTTGAAAATACAGTTTAATTAAAATTAATTACTTGTATTTATGGTTGCGTATGCACTTGCTTTGCAGGGGAAGTTACTGCGCTCTAATCAGTAATTAAGGCTGATCAACATACATACGTTTTGTTACTCCAACTAGTATTTCAGTGTTTGTTTGATAAATATAGATTATAGACAAACTGGTACTTCAGTGTTTGTTTGATAAATATAGATTATAGACAAACTGGTACTTCAGTGTCTGTTTGATAAATATAGATTATAGACAAACTGGTACTTCAGTGTCTGTTTGATAAATATAGATTATAGACAAACTGGTACTTCAGTGTCTGTTTGATAAATATAGATTATAGACAAACTGGTACTTCAGTGTCTGTTTGATAAATATAGATTATAGACAAACTGGTACTGCAGTGTCTGTTTGATAAATATAGATTATAGACAAACTGGTACTTCAGTGTTTGATAAATATAGATTATAGACAAACTGGTACTGCAGTGTCTGTTTGATAAATATAGATTATAGACAAACTGGTACTTCAGTGTCTGTTTGATAAATATAGATTATAGACAAACTGGTACTTCAGTGTTTGTTTGATAAATATAGATTATAGACAAACTGGTACTTCAGTGTTTGTTTGATAAATATAGATTATAGACAAACTGGTACTTCAGTGTTTGTTTGATAAATATAGATTATAGACAAACTGGTACTTCAGTGTCTGTTTGATAAATATAGATTATAGACAAACTGGTACTTCAGTGTTTGATAAATATAGATTATAGACAAACTGGTACTTCAGTGTTTGTTTGATAAATATAGATTATAGACAAACTGGTACTTCAGTGTTTGTTTGATAAATATAGATTATAGACAAACTGGTACTTCAGTGTTTGTTTGATAAATATAGATTATAGACAAACTGGTACTTCAGTGTTTGTTTGATAAATATAGATTATAGACAAACTGGTACTTCAGTGTTTGTTTGATAAATATAGATTATAGACAAACTGGTACTTCAGTGTTTGTTTGATAAATATAGATTATAGACAAACTGGTACTTCAGTGTTTGTTTGATAAATATAGATTATAGACAAACTGGTACTTCAGTGTTTGTTTGATAAATATAGATTATAGACAAACTGGTACTTCAGTGTTTGATTGATAAATATAGATTATAGACAAACTGGTACTTCAGTGTTTGATTGATAAATATAGATTATAGACAAACTGGTACTTCAGTGTTTGTTTGATAAATATAGATTATAGACAAACTGGTACTTCAGTGTTTGTTTGATAAATATAGATTATAGACAAACTAGTACTTCAGTGTTTGTTTGATAAATATAGATTATAGACAAACTAGTACTTCTGTGTTTGTTTGATAAATATAGATTATAGACAAACTGGTACTTCAGTGTTTGATTGATAAATATAGATTATAGACAAACTGGTACTTCAGTGTTTGTTTGATAAATATAGATTATAGACAAACTGGTACTTCAGTGTTTGTTTGATAAATATAGATTATAGACAAACTAGTACTTCAGTGTTTGTTTGATAAATATAGATTATAGACAAACTAGTACTTCAGTGTTTGTTTGATAAATATAGATTATAGACAAACTAGTACTTCAGTGTTTGTTTGATAAATATAGATTATAGACAAACTGTTCTTCTGTTTCGGAAGTATCGTTACCGGCGTGGGTCATTGTCCGTTTCGTTTTCTTCATTGCAGCCATTATCGTCCGATCTATCACCATCTCTTGCATTTTTCAATGTTTAACTCGTTCTCTTCACTACCCAACCTGTTTCCAGATTGATAGGGCTGAATACGCAGTCGACTTTATTTATCAAGTCGATTTTATTACAATCGCCTGAAACTTTAAGTGAAAGTTGGAACAGTTGCTTCCCTTGCTTCGCATGCAGTCAATGAATAAGCACCCAACTATTTTTTTTTTGTTTAATGCACGATAATTCCTGTGTGACAATAATTTATTACAAATTCCTTGAGCGTGAATTTCTGGGTCAGTAGGTCAGAGACAAGCTGGTGACGAGTGCCTCGTATTGCCCATCTTGAAATGATCAGTCCCAAAAAGGTTATGCATTGCAATATGTCTTGCACAAAACGTTATGCATTGCAATATGTCTTGCACAAAACGTTATGCATTGCAATATGTCTTGCACAAAACGTTATGCATTGCAATATGTCTTGCACAAAACGTTATGCATTGCAATATGTCTTGCATACAAATTTATGCATTGCAATATGTCTTGCACAAAATGTTAAACATTGCAGTATGTCTTGCACAAAAAGTTATGCATTGCAATATATCTTGCATAAAAATGTATGCATTGCAATATGTCTTGCACAAAATGTATTGCATTGCAATATGTCTTGCACAAAAAGTATTGCATTGCAATATGTCTTGCACTAAAAGAAATATTACAACGATTTGCGCACTTTGAAGACAATGGTTGAAAGTACCCGATTGAAACGAACTTATCTGATTAGCCGTTGTTACAGAAATCAGTATAAGATCTGGTATGAAGTAATCTCCCCTGTTAGTCGCCACGCGGTATTTACGAATAGCATCTGTTCGGGGTGTCATGCAAACTACTGTTGGCTGGAGTTGTGCGGCTTTGCGTCGTAAAAGTCATTGCAGTTTGCAAATATAGGTAATGTAAAGAATTAGAACACATGCTATAGGCGTCATCTTGAATGAGCCGCGCCCTCGCTTTATTAGAGAGAGACGGGTGTAGATTATAGTTTACCGATAATAACTGGATTAATTACTCTTACTTAAATCATTATATATATATATTACTGTATATCCAATGCTTCACCTAATAGTTTTCAAGCAAATGTTGATTAAAAAATAAAATATTATCATACATACGCCATAACTACATACCATGTCCGTACGTACAACTGCATGAATAATGTTTGCGTAATTATGTTTCGGTATGTGTGTGTGCGTGCGTGCGTGTGTGCGTGTGTGTGCGTGCGTGCATGTACTACTTTATATTAGATATGCATTTTATGAGATTATTAAAAAGATTTGTTTTCGTAAAATACCACGAAAATCTATAAAGAAATATTCTTCGGAGGAGGTTCGCAATCCATTTCGTTACGCTGAATTAAATATACACCAAGCTTTGTTTCCATTTTATTCCTTTCACACCTTCAATAACCCCCACCCCCAACATCCACACACACATTCTATCTACTTGATTCTTACAGTTCACCCTTTGGAATTTATAGATTTATTCATTTTACATGCATTCCTTTTTTTTTTCCTTTTTTTTTTTTACAGCTTTACATGCAATTCTTTTATAGATTTATTTACTTACTTGTACAACTGTACTTAACATTAATAGTTTTACTTAATGTGAAGCCAACGCCACCTAGTTAATGGTTATGATTATTATTATTAATTAATCATCCATAACTAATTACAAGTGATGAGAATTGTAATTTATTCATTAATAATTCTCCAGAAGACACACTCGTCTCACTTGGCGGATATGCATGTGCTGTAAACGTTTTCTCTCTTCCACAACATTAAAAACAAACATTTACCGACACAATCTTTCCATAGGTGGAAAACGTCTTACTAAAAGAGAAGACAAATCCGTTTTTAATCTATATGTAGCGAGCCCCCCATCCATTCACTTTCTTCTCCAACATATGCTATCAATATGTGTAAGAATGTCAATATTTCCATGAAAACACATTTAAATAATTTTAAATCATATACATTCTTATATCCTAAAATACAATTCAACAAATTAATGTCAATACAAATCACATGATATATCTTATCAGAACAGAAAGTGAGTTATTAGAGATAACTGAAAAATAGTTTCTATGAAATAGTGTATAGGCAAAGTCACAATAGTCATGTTGCGCTTTTCATAACAAAGCTACAAATTTAAATATTTGAGTTTTTACAGTATATTCCACATGTTTTCTTTCTCACATTGTATAACACTGATTGAGGACAACCTGGCTACTCCTTTGCTGTATTGGCTCCCTCAAGCAGAACAATAATGTAGCAATTTCCAGTAACTTCCTTGTACTAGAAATTGCTCGATGTAGTCACCATACTTTACCACCATACATGAACAGTGTATTCCTTACACTTACACACAGTGGTAGAGTTTCCTCGTTTCTAACATGGTGGTTAATGGTTTATAATTTGTAAACCAGGAAATTCAGGTAAAACAAGGAAATGCCACTTATTCCCTGTAAAATATAATCAGGGGACAAATGCTAAGTTTCTAGTTTATTTATCTTTATCTCCATTATCTCTTACATTCAAGTCTCAACTTACAGTTTCCTGCAACAGTATTTATTGGCCCAATACATGCACACAGCATAATAAATATTGCATATTAATATTTCTAGTGCTTTCACCTGAAACAATGTGAAGTGTTTAACATACTGTATAGGAGCAGATTAGTTCGACGATTTAAAGAAATAATAGTCTACACACATAATACATCTCTCTGTAAAACACAAGTATACAATACAAATAGCAAACTGCATGAAATATTTCTAAATACATTCTCTCTTAGTCAGTCAGTTACCTCAACATTAAATTAATCGCTGCCTTTCATGGATGGACTTATTGCCACTCCAAATTCAAAACAGTAGAATTCTCTACAGCATGTAAACTTTTGATCTCAGCCCTTTGGCTGGTCTCGTTCTTGTAAATATTAACCATAAAACCAACTCATCCAGTTGGAACTGGTTTGGATTGCATCAGCAATTTCTAGCATATTCTCAACTCGAGTTGTTAACTCCAACTCTGACACTTACAAAAATACCATCTAATAGAGTGCCCAAGGTCGGGTCACTTTGAAAATTTAATAATTTATACAACAATTAAGTTTATATATAGGGATATATAAATTTACTCTGCCACACTTACATTCTTTACTTTACAAATGTACTTACCACTTCTTTACTTAAATAGCTTTATTTACATTTCTTTATTCTTACAAATGGACATTATTTATTTTTGAAACTTTATTTACATTTCTTTACTTTTACAAACACTACTTTACTTAATTTTACTTGATTTCTTTACTTTTACAAACACTACTTTACTTAATTTTACTTGATTTCTTTACTTTTACAAACACTACTTTACTTAATTTTACTTTATTTCTTTACTTTTACAAACACTACTTTACTTAATTTTACTTTATTTCTTTACTTGTACAAACACTACTTTACTTAATTTTACTTTTTCTTTACTTTTAGCATCTCGAGTACCTACCTGTGCAAGTTTTCTGGTGACGTTTCCCAGTAATGCTGCAGTTGAACGTTGCCTCCCAGAATTCAGGGAACCATGGGTTTCTCAGATTATTTTTCAGAGTTAAATTCAAGAAGTAGTCGTCAAATTCTGGAATCAAGTCAAAATATGTTTATTTCATGTCATATGGAATGACGATTTGTAACTGAATGAGTAATTGTGAATCCGGGTTCACAATATGAGAGAGAAATTACCCATAAACTTTACTTACAATCTTTGAAATTAAGACACATTTCACATTCCACATCACGCTATTGAGCACTCCAGAGAAAACAAAATATAATTGGATAGCAGGACCACAGATTCAATATGTGATTTTTTTTTAAATTTAGGATTTTGAAAATTACTGCATGTCTTGTTTTACCCATTTATTTTGTTATCGGAAACAGGTAGCATAATTTAAGGTGGCTAGTGAGACGTACAAACAGAGGTTTCACTAGTTTAGCAGACTGATATATTTTTTTTACAGTCAGCTAGTAAACTACATCACGTTTTGACGAAGTGTTTAGAGCTGGACGAAGTGAAACTTGACAGTGGGAAAGATGTTAGGGATCATTTTGGGACTGATAAATTACAGACGTCAGGTCAACCAGCATGTCTAGCTAATGTTAAGGATAAAAGTCCAAACATTCTGATGGGATGGCTTGAAGCAGCTGACATATGAAGAAATATATGGGACACATGTTAATCAGATAGCTAGACGTAATTGTGAGCCATGCAGACCAGTTAATGAATTAGTGATGTATAAACAAATGACAGAGTGAAATGCAAGATAATAAACCTAACACACAATACTCTCTCGCACCTCCTCCATCTATTAAGATGAAAGACAGGGCACCCACACCTGAACCCAACAGTAAAGACTAAGGTATTAAAAATGAACCAGTAGTGCGCTTTAACTGTGGCAAACCAGGCCATATTAAATGTTAATGCTCATTGTAACATTAATGTTATAGCACCAAGTAGCACGCCTTATTTTAATGCATACATAAACTGACATTGTGTTCCAGTCCTCTGTGACACTGGTTGTGGAGTAGTGTTAGTAGTACACCCTAGCCTAGTGAAGGAAAGTGACTACACTGGACAGTTCCAAACAATCCCTTTAGCCAGCGGTATAAAAGATAAAGTACCCATTGTGATGGGAGACAGCAAGTATGTATGTGGACGCGTTCGGGCTGTATACTAGTAAACTGTGCTATTATGGGATGTAAATACGTTATCAATGGTGAATACACTCTATATTCGCTTGACAATGTGTACATTTGGCTCACGACATACACATTGCCAGTTATATTTAGGGCCAAGCCCCCAAAACTTCAGCACATATGGACTGTGAGTTGTATTGGCCTGGTAAGATTGGGGACGTCATTCGGTACTATCAGTCATTTGATATCTGCAAAAGAGTGAACAGAAAGACAGAACACCCAGTTCCACTAGGTGAAACACCAATAATTGATATTCCTTTTAGGCGTGTAACCATTGATCTCATTGGAGAAATTATGCCCTCGCTTAGTCGTGGTCACAGATGAATTCTCACCATCATTGATTATGCTTTGTGATACCCCGAGGCAGTTTACTTTTAGTTCTATTAGTGCCATTTCAGTAGCAAATGCGCTGTTCTCTATTTTTTCGTGTGTAGGATTTCTGTAAAATATCTTGTCCGATAAGGGAATTCAGTTCATGAGTGAGTTAATGAAAGAGATGAATGGAATATTAAAAGTAAAGCAGTAAATTACACTTTACAACCTTATGTGTAATGGTTTAATCGAAATCTGAATGCTTTTCTTAGCATGTCCTTGAGAAAACTGTACGTGAAAAGAACATGTTATTTGTATATGCATATGCCAGCACATTGCACAAAGTACCACAAGATTAGATACATTTTTCGCCATTCAAACTCTTGTATGGTAGAACCTTTAGGCGACCCTAGTCTATATTACGAGAATATTCGACAGAGAGTGGGCTAGCGGAATCCATTAAAAATTATATATCAGCACAGAATCAAACTTGCAAAAGGTATTGATACTTCATGTCAAATAGCAGCAGAGAATGTATATGAAATTAAAACTAGACAAGCATGTCTGCACAACCATAAAACGAAAGTGTCTAACATTGAAGTCGGTATGCAGGTGTTGTTGTAGTTGTTGTCTCAGTACCAAAACAAATTAGAGTATATTGGCAGGGACCCTGAGAAGTTGTTGAGAAATTGAGTGGGTTACATTTCCTAATTCAGATTGGATCAAAAGCGAAAATTGTTCAAGCTAATCTGATGATAGCATAAAAAGAATGACTAGATAATATGGTTGCTACTATTGTAATAGAGGATGATGCTACCTCTGCAACAGTATTTATTAGCCTGCCTGCATGCATACAGCATAATAAATACAACTTCAATTTTACAAACATATTCTCTTGATACAATGTCAAATGTTTAGCATACTACATACGAAGTTCTTAGTTCTCAATTTGTATAAGTAATATTCTACTCACATTATACATTCTATGTAAAACACAAGTATAATAACAGCAAAATGCACAGAATATTTCTAATTCCATTCTCTTTCAATTAGTCGATTAACTCAGCATTGAACTAACAGTCGCCTTTCATGACCGGACTTCTTGCCACACCAAATTCAAAGTGATTAGGCAATAGAATTCTTTATAACAGGTAAACTTTTGATCTTAGCCCATTGGCTGGTCTCGTTCTTGTAAATCTTAACCATTGGATAATAAAAAAACTACTCATCCACGTAAAACTGGTTTAGATTACATCAGCAAGTCTAGCACATTCTTTATCTGATTTGTTTACTTCTAATTTTGACACTTAAAAATTTCAGCACAAGCAGTACCCATGGTCGGGTCACTTTGACATTTAACTATTTATATACAATTAAATTAAGAAATAGGAATAAGGAAATTTACTCAGCCACACAAACTTTTACCTTGGATATCTTTTCTCTTGGAGAGAACGGTAATGGTACCAACTGCGGCCGCTTCGTGACCCCGCACCGGGTGGATTTTGGCACCCCAGCTGTCACTCGCTACTAGTGTGAGCTCTTGTGTTCGTTTGACACGGACAAGTGATTCCATTAGAAGTCTGGAGTTATCCTCGTTAGCAAACATTATGCCCACCTGTCGAGACGCCAAGGGAATTAATTCGTCTGATCAATGCCAGTGATGTATTAATTTGTTTTGGGACATGCACGATATTACAATTATAAATGAATGATTCAGCCTGAAGATTACAATTAGTAATAGTACAGATTTTCAGCAAATGTACACACCACTACTAGCACCACTGGCTTGTGTACCAACACCATCACAGCCACCCCTATAAAGTTAAATAGTAGAAATGTTATGCCAGCAAACACATCCACTATCTCTACCATTTTTACCACTACAACTATTACATCTTAACACTAATTCACATTGCCACTACCAGTTACGCCTAAACCTTAACCCACATCACCACTACAACAATTACATCTTAACACTAATTCACATTGCCACTACCAGTTACGCCTAAACCTTAACCCACATCACCACTACAACAATTACATCTTAACACTAATTCACATTGCCACTACCAGTTACGCCTAAACCTTAACCCACATCACCACTACAACAATTACATCTTAACACTAATTCACATTGCCACAACCAGTATTACGCTTAACCTTAGCCCACATCACCACTACAGCAATTACATCTTAACATTAATCTACACTGCGATGTCACAATCACAATTAGACATAAGCCATAGTTCACATTACAACTACAACTATTACATCTAAACGTTAATCCACGTCACCCCTACCACCATTGCTCTAAACATTAGTCCATATCACTACCACCATTATTACATTTAAATATTGGTATACATTACCACAAGCATAAATACCTCTAAAGGTTAGTGCACATTGCCAAGCAATGACTGTCATCACTATCATCTCAAACCTCAAACGCATCCAACGCTATCACCATAGAGTATTGATGACACATTCTACAACAAGAATCCACCACTACATCGCACCATTACAACTACCTTCAGCTGCACCAGAATTTAAATTTCAATACACATTCCTCAGCCAAACTATCATCACTGCCTTTGTCTCAGCCTTGACTAGTAAAATGGCCATAATCACCTTAACTACGTAACTATATGTGCATTTTCCACTTCCCTACCTGCCAACAAACTTATATAACTTTCATCTAACAAATGATAGGAGGTGGGTGTTATTTCTGAGATAAATAACATCTAGACCTTTTTGCAATAATTCGTCCTAAGCTGTTTGTAGATTGATCAATTTGTATCTTCCTCTGATCACAAGCAACATACAGTGAAACTTACAAAACTGTCCAAAAATACATTTTACAAAACAATTATTTATTCAATATAAACATTTTACAAAACAATTATTTATTCAATATAAACATTTTACAAAACAATTATTTATTCAATATAAACATTTTACAAAACAATTATTTATTCAATATAAACATTTTACAAAACAATTATTTATTCAATATAAACATTTTACAAAACAATTATTTATTCAATATAAACATTTTACAATAAAATTATTTATTCAATATAAACATGCATAACCACTACCCCTGTGGTTCAATAGTCAAACAAGCAACATAGAGCACAAAACGACACATACAACAATACTGTTCTTCCTTAAGAACAAGGTCACTGCTACTATTACAATTTCTATAGTTGCCACTAGTTATTTATTTAGCTTTGCTACTATTACAATTTCTACAGTTGTCACTAGTTATTTATTTAGCTTTGCTACTATTACAATTTCTACAGTTGTCACTAGTTATTTATTTAGCTTTGCTACTATTACAATTTCTACAGGTGTCACTAGTTATTTATTTAGCTTTGCTACTATTACAATTTCTACAGTTGTCACTAGTTATTTATTTAGCTTAAAGTTTTCAGATGTAGTGTCCTGCATTGTGATAGCACTTACCCACACTATCCTGCACAATTCCAATCAAGCAAAGTCGGTCGTATACATAATAGCACTGCGTTAGCCGTATTTTTGTGCTATCATTGTTATCACGACAAAGGAGATCTGTCCAAAAGCGGTGTCTGTAATGTGTGAACTGAACCGTCTGGTGGTTTGCGAGCCAGTTAATTAATACCAATACCGCGCTGTCAGCAGCCTGCTGGCTTCATTAGCTGAATCCGGAGAAGAATTCGATTGCTCAACAAGTGCCAACTGAAACGTACTTCACGTCAGAGAGGGGGGTGACATGTACCATGCAGTGGTCTGAAGGGAGCCACAGAACGAATGTGATATGTTGCTTTGTATGATAGAAGCACGTCAAACTGTAAATAAAGCATTGAAAAGTGCAGGGTGTTATTGTTGATGCTGTTCTGGGTATGCTGACGATGATGAATATACAGATGCCGTTGTTTGTTCTTAAGATTTTAAAAATAGAAAGTAAATAGGACGTTACCTTTGCAGAATTTGTGGCGTCCAGTAGGTCATGGATAATGGCTTCATAAGTCTTCGCGTCAGCGTTGCGAGGAATGACTTTGGATTTGGCCAGACACACCCCTGAAATAAAGAGGGGCAAACAAAATCATTCATCTAAGGCTGCAACCGAATATATGTTTAACATAATCTATAATTTCGTAGACCAATAGCATGGACAACATGGAATGGCAAAATCGTGACCGAGAGGGTTAGGAGATTAATTCTTGTTCAGAAGCCCGCGGGTCATGAGTTCGGGACCCATCCCAGTTAATGGATTCCCCCCCCCCCCAGTCAATACATCTGTTAGCCTTGAGTACTGTGTAAGCCGCCAGTCATAGCAACACAGACAAGTGTTAACTGACCGTGCAGTCACCAGTCATTAGTCTCGTTTGTTTGGGTGAGTACATCTGATTACGCCACTGACATGCGCGTAAATGAAAAGACACAAAGGGTAAATAAAGACGAACTATCTGGTTACGCAACTGACATGCGCGTAAATGAAAAGACACAAAAGGTAAATAAAGACGAACTATCTGGTTACGTCACTGACATGCGCATTAGTGATATTTTTTAGTTAGTGATTTAGTTTCTGTGACACATACACCACCTAGTTATTGGTTACGATTATTATTATTAGTTAATCATCCATAACGAATTACAAATAATGAGAATCTTAATTTATGCTATTAATAATTGTCCAGAAGACACACCTTTTCTCTCATTCCACTACATTAAAGATAAACATACAATACTTCTGATGGTGGAAAACTTCTTACCAAAGGAGAAGATAAACCCGTCTTTTAATTTATATTTATTGAGCCCCCATCCACCCACTAGCTTTCGAACATTTGGTCATCAATATGTGTAATAAGGTCAATAAATTTAACATTAAATTTATTAAATCAACAATCAAATATACAACATATGAATATAATCAAAAGAGCGTTGATGTTAATATCACTTCACAACAATGTTCAATAAATGCCAGACAATTGTTCATTTTATCCTGACACAGACGTAAGCAGTCACATTAGCATACATATATAATAAAGTTCATGGACATAATTCATCACAGAAAGACAGTTGAGTTTTAGAGAAATAATTAAAGTCAATGTACGTAACTTTTACAGTGATGGTAGCTGTCACCAGCAGGTGTTCACAATCACTCTTTGCAACACGTCAGAGTCTTTCTTATTTAGACGACGGTCTGTGTGCCACTACAAGCACATTACACAACTGTTCCAGAATCTGTTATGCTCTCACAAAGCACACTCCTGGAAAATCATCCAGAATGTCACATGCACTATCCAGCACATCAGGAGGAATGTTCAAAATAATCTTTGTAAATTTTCAATTCCAGAAATTTCTGCTGTATTGGCTCTCAAACAGAATTCATAGGAATAAGCTTACGGGAAACATTTACTGATAAGTTTGACGATAACGTTGGATTCTCACACTAACACGATCAAGTAGAGTACAGTTATTACCATTGCCTGAAGGCAAAGAAAGGCTTGCTTTCCTCTGCAAAAGTCAAATTAAAGCAGCACTAAATGTCAGGCATATTTCATCTCTCAAACTCCTTTCTCACTTTCAGACATTCGCAACTTACAAATCCTGCAACAATTTCGTTAGCCCGATGCACACACAGCATAATAAATATAACATCGATCAAAATTCACAAGTAAAATGTACAACATAGTCAAATTAGTGAACATAGAAATAATGGTTCAGTTGCATAAAACAATCATCAGTTCAAATCATTGATCAATAGCAAACATTTACAAAATATTTCTAGGTCCATTCTTTCTTTTCAGTCATTTAACTTGCCATAAGCTAATGTTCACCTCTATGACTTGACTTGAGTTTATGTTCAGATCAAAGTGATTAGAATAGAGATAGAGAACTTTTTCAACAAAATAACTTTCAGTCCATCCCCATTGCTTAAGATTGTTATGAAATAGTGTGAGGATATTAGTCAGTAAATTACTCATCCTGTTGGAACTGGTTTAGGTTGCATCAGCATAATTTCTAGAATATTCTCCACCTGAGTTGTTTACTCCAACTTTTGGCACTTAAAAATATCATCATAGTTAGGTCCCTTTGACATTTAACAATTTATATATCAATTAAGTTTAGAAATTGGAAAGGGCAAATTTGCTCCACCCCAGTTTCATGTTAGACATTTTAGACATGCACGTCCATAACCAGTAATAAAGAGATGAACCATACGATAACATCATATTAACATCAAGTAAATTAACAGTAAATAAAGAGGCAAAATATATTATATCATTTTGTAAATGAAAAGTAAATGAGCATTAAATAAAGCAGAATTCTATATGATAACATCCCTAGCGTTCATGTAAATGAAAAATAAATTACCAGTATATATATACGAAATGCTTCATTGCGCAAAAATGATGGATATATTAGCAGTATTGAAAAAAGGTGACTGTAAGACCACACCAAGGATTTTCAAGAAATGCAAGTTCAGTATTTCAACTGTTTACATTAGTGTGGTGTAAACAAGTACAACTTAAATAGCAGATGACTGGCAAGCTCAGTCTCCATATTTGCAACATAAGTATGCACTTAAAAGTGAATAATTGGCCAACTGCCGGGGTGGGGTACATAAGTATAATTATTATATGCAAGCCAGTGAAAAGCGAATTAATTATCATTTCACCCTGCACGAATACTTATAGATTAGAATAAAGAAAGAGTTATAATTTGAATGAAGACTGATAACATTTAGATCGGTGTGCCACTAAATCATTTGATTGTCGATAACGTGTTCATGTATGCACCTTATTGATATAACTGAAAATCATCATTAGAATGTTCACATTTGATAGTTTAAAAAAATAATAATGTATACACAAGCACGAATAACGATGATGACGATGACTGATGTGAAAAGTAGATGTAGAAGATCTTAACCTAACATTTGATTGTCAATCCATTTATATATAATCCACATACTCATATGATCACACGTACACACACACACACACACACACACACACACACACACACACACACACACACACACACACGCACGCAAACACACACAGAGGTAGCACTTTAAAACTAATGCTTAAAGTACAAACTATTTCAATACAAGTGTAAGCCTGCTGCCCTGATATTCGCATAGATATTTGGTGGGCGAAAGCCAGCAGAGCTTAGACACGTGGTAGATAGGATTATAACACAGCCATCGTGGATCCCAATTTTGCAGTCCGAGGTTAATCACGAGTGGTACATACAGAGCGCGTCAGTCACGACAACACGCAGAGAGAGAGAGAGAGAGAGGGAGAGAGAGAGAGAGAGAGAGAGAGAGAGAGAGAGAGAATGGTGGAGCAGAGACACAAGGCACAAGTCGCAGTTATTTCCCTTCGTGCAGGCATTTACACAAAGGAAAATCCACATAATATGTAAGCACATCATTACACTTATCAACGCCATGTGTTCACACTCACACGGTGCTGTAGGCTTTTAAACAAATGTATCACAAGTATGGATCGAAAAGCACTTCACGGTGAATGCCAGAGAGCATGGTAGAGTTTCAAAGTACCAGAAACAACTCTCACATATTAAAGTATCGCAGCATGCCCGCGAAAGTTCTTCAACAGTCCTGTTGCTAATATGACATCGCGTCTAAGTTGAACTTGAGTAGGTCTGCCTAATCTTTGCTTGACATCACCAATAAAACAGCAACCACAACAATTCAAATGTATATCTCCTCTCTAAATGGCTCTTACTCTAACCGACTTGTTTACGCGAAGATGAGAGGTGTTCTGTAAGACTGAGTGAAATCCTAAGGCACTAAAGATGGCTTGTTTGATTTGATCATCTTTTTCTTCGTCACCTGTAGTGTTCCGATGAGAAGGGGTCCATATATATTCTAGGAAGGCATTATTTAGTTTTGTATTTTTGGTCTGAAGTTGAAAATCATAGGGTGTCTATGTATTCTCTGTGATGGACCCATTTTAGTCTTCTATGACCCAAACTAGTGCACATTCGGTCATTTTCCATTTGACGCCATACTTGCGTATTATTTCTCGCCTTTTTATCTTTCTGTCCCTCTTTCTTCTTTAAGAGCTGGGTGGGGGGGAACATCGGGAGTGTCATCCCTTTCTTCCCGCTCTGAAGTAGACTTAGGAGTGGGCAGTAGAGCAGGTTTCTCTATAACCGGACTTGTTTGATTTGCAAAGAAGATTCTTTTTATTTACCCTTGCTAGTCGTGTTGAATGTTGTAAAAATACAAC
Source organism: Sinotaia quadrata (assembly GCA_028829895.1). Taxonomy (NCBI): domain Eukaryota; kingdom Metazoa; phylum Mollusca; class Gastropoda; order Architaenioglossa; family Viviparidae; genus Sinotaia; species Sinotaia quadrata. Next base: position 7,265,565 of record CM054178.1, read on the forward strand.
TGCCAGAAAACAAAACGTGGTCGTTTCTGACTAACCGATTGAAAATTCCCCTTTAAGTGACAAGTACAAGGACAGCAAACTGACGTCACGGGCTGGTTATGTTTTGGAAGGCTGGAGTAAATGATTTTGATGAAATTAAGTTTCCTTATGATTATTTAAAGACATTTGTGAAATATGTTTGACATTTCTCGTACATCCACGTTATTATATATTAGCCAGGCCTTAAGCGGAATTTAAAAGCCACTACACAAAAGTAAAGTACGTCATGGTACGCTTTGTAAATGTGCCAGAAAAATACTTGTTCTTATGTTAATTTGTTTAATTTTAGCCCTGTATTTCAATGGTTTTATTGTACCTCTGTCCGATGTTTTAGCATGCAAACAACATGACGTATCCAACTAAGATAACCTAGTACACAACCAACATGAAGTGCCCACCTAATATTCTCTAACACAACCAACATGAAGTGCCCACCTAATATTCTCTAACACAACCAACATGAAGTGCCCACCTAATATTCTCTAACACAACCAACATGAAGTGCCCACCTAATATTCTCTAACACAACCAACATGAAGTGCCCACCTAATATTCTCTAACACAATACCAACATGAAGTGCCCACCTCATTATTGCATCTTGTTACTTTCAGAGTCATATCGATTGGTCTTTGCATGCAGCCTCGTTTTCACGATATTTAGACAAGAATTAAATAACGAATTTCGAAGTCATCGCTTAGTGTCGTCTGCTACATGAGATGTATGATTAACTAAATGTGCGTGCTGAATAAATTCGTCATCAAACTGTTCTGCATTACATGGCGTTGTGAGTTTCAGAAAATTACCGCTTTTACAACGGTTTTTTTCCGATATCACCGTCAGACACTCGGCAGCTGAGCAGTGGTAAAGCGCCCATCAATCTCCCCGGCAACAGAGCACACCAGAAAGTAAAGATGGAGAACTCCATTAAAAAATCTCGTTAACTGTTTAAAGGAACATTTAGCTCATAGTTCAAATTGTAAGAAAATGGTCAGCCAAGGTGAAGGTTATCGAGAAGATACAAATAACTGACAAATGTAGATGTAAGATTAAATAAAATAACACACTCAGAAAAATAAACATTATGACGTTTAGCTCAGACATCGTGACAAAACTCGCCGAATCTTAACGGCCTCCAATGTGTATTTCAGCCGGATTTCAGCCGGATTTCTGTAGGACTTGCCTTTATAATTTGCAAAATCATTGATTTCTGTTGGACTTTCCGTTTGTAATATGCTACAATCACAATATGCGAATACAAATACGATATTTACTCTTAATGATACAGATCACGTTTTACAAACGTCTTCAATTGTGCTGATTGCAAGTCCGGATTTTAACACAGAAAGTTAACTGTCACAGCGTCAAGTTGTCCGCTACCCTGAACTAACGTTTTGTACCTCTCCAGTCTCTTTCTCTCCCCCCACCCATCTCTCTATCTGTCTACCAAAACACAGAAAGTTAACTGTCACAGCGTCGAGTTGTCCGCTACCCTGAACTAACGTTGTGTACCTCTCCAGTCTCTCTCTCTCCCCCACTATCTATCTACCAAAACATTTTGAATCTATAAGAAATTTAAAATTGTAAAGTTACTCAAACTAAGACCAAAGAAAAACTATTTTGTTAGAAAAAAATCTACTACTCAGAATAACACGGGAAATGTTAGAAGGAGAGAGCAGTGGGGAAAGAGAAAAAAACGATACGACTTTAAATTACCCTGCGCAGATATGAAATGAATGTCTGTCACAAATGTCTCTATAAACGTTATAAACATATCTGTCGAACATTACTGGACTCTTTATCTCTCGAACATTACTGGACTCTTTATCTCTCGAACATTACTGGACTGCACATAACTATTAATATCATGCAAATAAAACTATATCATAGACACATAACTATTAATATCATGCAAATAAAACTATATCATAGACACATAACTATTAATATCATGCAAATAAAACTATATCATAGACACATAACTATTATCATGCAAATAAAACTATATCATAGACACATAACTATTAATATCATGCAAATAAAACTATATCATAGACACATAACTATTAATATCATGCAAATAAAACTATATCATAGACACATAACTATTAATATCATGCTCATATAACTATGTCATTCACACATATATCGGATTCAATCTACAAGAAGACTTCATATATCCTTCAACTCGGACGCTATTCCCACCTCCCCTTCCTCAAGAGGCATATGTTCACAAATACAAGATAATTTGAAACATTTAACTGGATCATGCTAATGAATAACAAACAACAAAGGCAAAGGGGAAGGAGGGAAAGAGACCTATATCAATTTCAAAGTGACAGATTAAAAAGAAAAATCCCGTTATGTGTCTAATTCGATCGCTGCAGTTCTCTTCTCTATCTTTTTCTCCCGGACTTTTCGATTGCTTCAAGCTGACGACAGTTTTAGCCCCCTCGAAGACTTCTTCAAGGTCTCATCTATGAGATTTCATTTCTCTGGAGTACCGGGGCGCTCGACCAAATCACCACTTGTCACACTCCTCGCCAAATTATGTTGCTCGGAAAAGAAGTCCGGTGACCTAGGGCAATAATTATTACGCTCTTTTACATCGCCGCAATGTATAGCCTGGACGCGGGGTAATAAAGAAAAGAAAAATGTCCATTTATTTAGACACTGCGTCTACGCTCACGTAACCGGCGATTTACCCTTTGATGTTCGAAAGAAATATAAAAGAAGAAACAAAACAATTTTAATGCACGTTTTCTCTTTACTAGTGAATTAGCTTGTCCGCGATCAGGAGTTTTAATTACTAATCTATTATCCCTCATCAAGCCCACGAATGACGTCACGCCATCGACTGTATGTTTTGTTGCACAACAATCTTGTGAGTTTGTGCGTTATTTGGTGACGATGTTATTTGGCACTCCATGCCAAGCAGAACTGAGGGAAATGGCGAATAAGTTTCAAGAATTACATGTTTGCATGGTTTGACCAGAAAGTGACGTAGAAAAAGTTTTGTATAAAGTTTCTGTTATGAGTTTATAAAAAAAAATATTTATTTCATTCTTTACTTTTAACAATTACATGAACATGTTTTTATTTAAGTCTCAGTAAATATTATCTCGGCCGGATGAAATTTTCAGCGAACGCCTTCCTGTTTGAAAAGGCAAGTGGGAGGTTTTCCAGCTTTCATCTTGCCTTCTTTTAGGAAAAAGACAAAAGAAAGGAAAGATTTCTTATATTTCAGAAAGGTTTCCGCGGGTTTTTCATGAAAATCAGAGCTCGATGCATTTGTTTAAACGGGAGTATAAAGAGCAAAATAAAAACCCCAAGAACAATCCGCAATCATGTGTGAAATGGAAATGTTTGAGGCTTGAGTTCAGCGTATTGACTCAAGCTTGATTAGTGCATTGGTTGATTTGAATTTTCAAGGCAAATGCTTTGCTGCAAACGAGAATTTGACGACAGCCGGGCATAATCATTGCTGACGCATTAAATGTAGTAAATCAGATTACAATAGGATTATTTTCTCAACTAATTTGATACACTGCTTCAAGTGACCTGCCATTACTTTGGCTGAAGCAGAAAATCTGTCATAAGTAGAAAATTTTTTAGATAAACTGACGTCATATAATATGTCATTATTTATTGCACACTGATGTGTCGGCATAAATCATTATTGCAAACGTATGATGCTCTTTGTCCAGGGGGTAATCTGTTTTTATCTTAGAAAATTTTCCAGGTCACACCAACGACAGTTGGGAATGACCTCTCTCTCTCTGTGTAAATTTGCCTCTTCTTATTTTTAAATTTAAGTTGTAACATAAATTGTTAAATTGTCAGAATAGCCTGACCTTGGGCACTCCTTATGCCAGTGTTTTACATAGTGTCTGATTTGAAGTAAACAGCTCGAGGCAAGAATAGCTTTGCATTTTATGCACGGGTAAAATGAATGTGACAATGCCTGCGTCTTCCTAAATGCCACTGTACATCTTACGTCATTTGTGTGACGTTCACTGAAGCTGTTATATGGTCAATGTGGCATTGTTTTATTTGAGCATCATTCTACTCTGAGCATCATTTTGGAACTTCAACATTATGAAATTTTAATATACATTTATTATCACTGAACAGAAATGAACACTTTCAGAGGACTGCACAATTCCTAAGCGCAAACTTAGTTCATTTGTTTAAAATGTCACTGTACAAGATGTAGGTGAATTGTAACCTGAATTATCACTTGTAAGTTGGAGAAAAGGCCACGTTTTTGCAGAGATGATACCCTGAAAGGGAGTCTAAATCATTCAATGTACCGTTTAGAAAACATTATATATACTTCTCCACACAAGTATTTAATGTCAGTTTGCAGTTTCTGCTAACGTTACATTTTTGTGATTCGGTATAAACGTGATCACTGTGGGCCCTTCATGTACAACACACTCAAACACATACGTATGCACATACACATATGCAACGACGCACGCACATGCGCACGGAAGCACACATACACGCGCACACATGAGCGCTCATTCACAATATTCAACTAAAATTTAATTTAATGATTTAATCAAGTCAAAGAATTCGCTAACTGAAAACTGAACCATTTGAAACTTACAACGTATTGACATGCATGATCCTAACATTAGGTTCTGGAACCCATACCCTTTTCGCCACATTATTCTGCAACCATGCTGCGATCTTCACTTTATTACTTACCTGAATTTTTGGCAGCTTCTTTAAATGCTTCGATTCCCTTCTCGCCATATGTCCCTTCCTCCGCGATTGTGTTCACGTAACTCCAGTGTAGTTCTTTCGCAATGTCCACCATGGCTTGGGCCTGGTACGTGTCAGGGGGGACAACTCTAGAGAAATATTCAAAACGATCTTTATCGCTGAGATCGACGCTTGTCGACGCGTAACTTATCTGCGGAATCTGAAAGTGAATAAATAAAATTAATAATAGGTAGTCCATGAAAAATTGCGTTGTCAAGTTTGGTTGGTTTTTTTTTTCTTTTCTTTTCTTTCTCCCTCCTTCCTCTGCCCACCGCCTTCTCTCTTCCTCTCTACCCCTTTCTTACTCCGATAGTTTTTAATTTCCTCTCTCCTCCACACTCTCTTTTATTTCCATCTATCGCCTTACATCTGAAACCCTCCCTTCTCTGTTTACCCACTCTTATTGTCTGCCGTAGTAGCTTTCTCATTTTTTATTCCGAACATTATGTCCCTTTATCGTTTTTTCATTTATTTCAATCTGAACTGCACGAATTTAAATAAACATCGTATCTTACACTTTATTACTGTTTTAATAAAGATAACACACACGCACACACACACACACACACACACACACACACATACATTGTATGTTACGTGAAAGAAATAAGTATTGTTAGCAAGTAAAATAATGGTTTTAATATTCCTGTTTAAACGACTTAAAATAGATGACATGAACAAGGACACTTCTGTAAACAAAATATGAGCATAATATATTTAACATTTAAAAAAAGAGAAGATTGTATTAATAAAAAGTGTGTGTGTTTTTTTCCCCAACGAATAATACACATCCGAAGAAACAGACAATTACATAAATAAGATGGAATTCAAAGCTGTTGAAAAGCATGGATTTTGAAATATTTGTGGAAATGAATTATACATTTATTAACGGATGACACTATTCAAATAGTGTCAATATTCAATTCACAATAGCAAACAAAGATCACCCTAAGTCATCAAGGAGCTAAGAGAGAGAGAGAGAGAGAGAGAGAGAGAGATGACTACAAAGTGTGAAACAAGGAGTACGAAGTGTGGAACAAGGACTATGAAGTGTGGAATAAGGATTATGAAGTGTGAAATAAGGATTATGAAGTGTGAAATAAGGACTATGAAGTGTGAAACATGGACTATGAAGTGTGGAATAAGGATTATGAAGTGTGAAATAAGGATTATGAAGTGTGAAATAAGGACTATGAAGTGTGAAACATGGACTATGAAGTGTGAACCAAGGACTATGAAGTGTGGAACAATGACTATGAAGTGTGGAATAAGGACTATGAAGTGTGAAACAAGGACTATGAAGTGTGGAATAATGACTACAAAGTGTGGAACACGGACTACGAAGTGTGAAACAAGGACTACAAAGTGTGAAACAAGGACTATGAAGTGTGGAATAAGGACTATGAAGTGTGGAATAATGACTATGAAGTGTGAACTAAGGACTATGAAGTGTGGAATAAGGACTATGAAGTGTGGAATAATGACTATGAAGTGTGGAATAATGTGCAATCGGGACTATGAAGTGTGGAATAAGGACTATGAAGTGTGGAATAAGGACTAGTGTGAAATAAGGACTATGAAGTGTGAAATAAGGACTATGAAGTGTGAAATAAGGACTATGGTGTCTGATAAAGTGGCGTCATCTGAGATATGTATTTCAGGGGCGCTACGTATACAAACGCACACGCACGCACACATACATACATATACGTATACAGGCACACATCCATCCATACTTTCGCTCGTGCGTGCGTCCGTCTCTCTCTCGCCATCCACCCATCCATCCATCCATCCATCCATCCACCTATCCATCCATCCATTCATCTGTCTATCTATCTATCTATCTATCTATCTATCTATCTATCTATCTATCTATCTATCTATCTATCTATCTATCTATCTGTCTGTCTATCTATCTATCTATCTCCGTCCATTCCTGCTCTCTCTATCTGTTCCTCCATTTGAAATTGTTTCTATTTCGCTTATGCCTTTCACATCGTTCTTTTCTTCCAATTCGGGGAGTAACCAATGAAGATTATGGTTAGACATTCATCGAACACTCCCTGAACTATCACCACCACCACCCAGACACCCCACACAAATACAGTCACATATACACACAAATACACACACCACACACATACACACTTTCCTTTCTATTTCTCTCCCCCTCTCGCTGCAAGCCGCATGGAATACATATTAAACAATAAAAGTACAAAGGATCATCCACAAATGGAAAAGCGGAGTAACTCTATTGAATTTCCAGGCCGTAGAAATGACGAAATATGAGTGGACAGGTCATTTGGCATTGTAGTGAAATGAACATTACAACATATGTTTTGCCGGTAGAAATTACATGCATGTTTTGGTGAAAGATTGCCATTTTGCAATGTGCTTAATGTCACATCCAGGCTTAGGCGCATGTAACTATATTTCTTCCCTTGCTTTTCAAGTTTTACACTGAGCTCACTAATGAGGAGACAGAGCGAAGGGGAGAGAATCACGTCTACGACAACAACTCGCCTTTCCAGTTTTATTTTCCTGGCAAGTGGAGGTAATGCACTGCTTCGAATTCGAATAAATCTGAAAGTTCCTTGGAATTAATTTAACTAAGTTTTAAAAAAATTCCCGAAGATTGTTCTCTTCTTCAATTCGCACAATGGACTGAATGAAAAATAATAATTTCTCTTCCTCTCCAAACCTCTCTGTCCCTCCTCGTCTTTTTTTAAAATTTTTACTCTGTCGTTGTTCTGTTATTACAGCGCACGGTAATTTGGTGTCAGAACAGATTAAGTCGATTGCTATTGGATAAAAGAGACCCGCTACAGCAAACTGAATCTCAAGACGCAAACAGCGAAGGGTATGGGGGTGTCTATCTGGGTCACTTTAACTTGTCATTACAACTCATTTCTGTAAATATTAATCTATGCTGCGCTATGAAGCTATCGGACAGCACTGGCGTTTATATAATCCTGGCAGCAATTGTTGTTTATTGATGGAAAATCGACTTATTTTATTCAATATGCATAATGAGTAGAACCAAAGAGAACCACTTCTGTTTTGTATAGTTGAGAAGTCCTTAGGGTCAAGAATATTCAGGAATATACGATTTTTAAATTTACAAAAACCAACTAACAATATCGATTTTGTGAATATATGAGAGACGTTTTAATCAATTGGTTTGACATAGTAACTTCACGTTACTTATTTTAGACTCATAGATTGTATTGGCTAAACTATAAATTAAGGTAGATAACTTTGCTAAGCGTTCCTATCTGCTGTCAGGAAAGACAAGATTCAAATGCTTGTTTCTGAAATCATGTTGATTTTGGAAATACTTTAGAAAAATAATATATATATATATATATATATTTTTTTAATTCCTTCAGTAAAAGTTTGTGGTCACTTTAATACGTGACACCTAGCAACAATGGACTCTCCCTGAGAGTGTTCATATTTTTTTTGCTGAGACTCATTAGGGCCTGAGGGGTTGGGCATTTAAAGAGCAGTTTCTAGAGTCCTGCCTTCCAGAACTCCACTTTCAGTTAGGACAAAACACACACCGGTATTTACGTGAGCAAATTCTTCCTCTCCAGAACTAACATCGCTTTCAGTTAGGCTAAAACACACACCATTCTTTCGTGAGCAAAATCTTGCTCTCCAGAACTAACATCGCTTTCATTTAGGCTAAAACACACACCATTCTTTCGTGAGCAAAATCTTGCTCTCCAGAACTAACTTCGCTTTCAATTAGGCCAAAGTACCTTTCAGGTCTTTCGTGAGCGAAATCTTTCTCTCCCGAACTTACTTCGTTTTCAATTAGGACAAAACATACAACAGCTCTTTCGTGAGCAAAATCTTGCTCTTCCAACTAACTTCGCTTACATAGTTGGAATGTACACTCATTGCTTATGGAACGGCTTGCATAGGTGGAATTGACATTGGTCACGTAAAAGCTTGCTTAGCTGGAATTTACAATCATGATTCATGTTACAGTCTTAATGTTTGGTTATGACAAGGAATTGATCTTGGTGACTGCTCTCTTGTATTAACAAATCACCACATTTGCTGACCTAGGATTGGTGGGTAACTGACCATTTTGGCTCTGACACAAAAGATATATTTGGAACAGAAGTGGATAAAGGGCCATTTTGGCACTGGCACCTCAAAGACTTTCAGAATTCCAATGTGGTACAGGGAAGAGACTGAAATCATAACGACTGTTGGTAGCAATCGTCCACGTTTGCTTCATAAATAGAATTATAATCCTTCCAATGTCAAAATCAGCCTGATGAATTACAGTTTTCTCCCCACTTTGCAGTGTGTAGTCTCATAATTCGGTAAATACGCCAAATGAAAATTCATAGGATCGCCTACATATGCCCTTCCTAATGTTCTGTACCCATCCCGTCAGTCCTCAGTCATCTGCTTATGTGCGAGGGAGTAGGGGGGGGGGGACGAGCGGTTCAAGACTGTTTAGTTTTTAAGAATTGTTTCAGACATTCTCACAACATCACACTCTTGTTTCCATAGTTTCCATGCTTAGCTGCATGATGCGAGAAAGGTGAACAAAGCAACATTTGTTTGCATTTATAACACTAGGTGTCGGAATGATCCAGGATATGTACTTTAGTGTGAACAGTGCATAATATGTATTTTAGTGTGAACAGTACATAATATTTCAGGTTTTGAGTAACACGGACTTGTTTAGCTGTTTGAGTAGCATAACACGTGCGTTGTCTAGTTGTTTGAATGGTCTCAAAAGACGCCCTTTTCCAATTGCACCAAACGTATTTGGGGAAATGCGACCTGTTGAGAGAATGTCGAGTGAACAAAAGACGCACATTTGACAGTCGAGCGCAGACACTTTTACTTTTCTTGTTTTTTTGTGTCTGCTATCTGCTGTAAATTTGATTAGAGCCCAAACTGTTTCCCTTTTCTCTCAGGACGTTTGAAGAAGGGAGTGAGGGAAGAAATTAAGACCCATTTTCGATGCCCGAAGTGAGTAGACATTAATATGGCATCACTTGAGACAAGCTCAACATTTGTGGGACTTTGCAAAAGTGGTGAAGGAGAAGAGGTTGCGCGATGGACTTTACCCTGCAAGAGAGCACTTGTTCATGTCCACTAACGGATATCAAAATGTATTTTTTCCCTTCAAAGATTCGTGTCTGTCTACTAGAGTTCTGCTAAAAGCTAGAAACTTCTCAAGCAAGTCACAGCCAGCTCCATATCCAGCATCTCACGACGACTACTGTCACAACCATAAAAGTTAACACTATTTTCACCTCCATCGCCGCCACCATCGTCAGTAACTACAAAAGCCACGACCATCTTCACTACCTGCAACAACATTATCTTCATTAGCATCTCTTGCCACCATCATCATCAGCGGCATCGTTAATCTTCTGTATATCAACACCACTACTATCCTCCTATTTTTCCTTGTCATCATTATTAAAATTTTTCAAATAATATTTTGCTTATAATTAGGGCTGCGGAAATTATCGATTAATTAATCGATTAATCGTTAGTTTTTATTAACGATTATTTTATTTTAACCATTAACCGAAAACGTTTCTCCCAACACTTATACAAATGAACCGGAAGTCTAAAAGTAACAACATGGCAGCGGAGAAATATAAGCAAATTTCCGGATTACATGAACATTTTGGTTTTAAAATATTGACTGATGGAAATATTGAAAATGCTGAAATGGTTTATTGCGTTGATTGTGATAAATCGTTGACCTACCATGGTTCTAACTGCTCTCTTACTTACCATCTCCAAACAAACATCCACTACAGTATCAGAAACTTCAGCTTACTTACCACCTCCAAAACAAACATCCACTACAGTATCAGAAACTTCATCTTACTTACCACCTCCAAAACAAACATCCACTACAGTATCAGAAACTTCAGCTTACTTACCACCTCTAAAACAAACATCCACTACAGTATCAGAAACTTCAGCTTATTTACCACCTCCAAAACAAACATCCACTACAGTATCAGATACTTCAGCTGAGATGGTCTATTGCAGCATCGTCACCTATTTCGGAGCTGGCTACTTTGAGTCACTTTTGTCGCCGTCTGATCGTCCAGTGAGTGCTGCATTACAACATGATATTCAAGTATCACTTATACTTTGAGTCACTTTTGTCGCCGTCTGATCGTCCAGTGAGTGCTACATTACAACATGATATTCAAGTATCATTGCAAACTGGATTGCTAGTATTGGCAGACCAATATCAAAAGTAGATGACGGACTTCAACAAGTATTACGAACAACATGGCAAAATGCTGAATATATGTTTAAGCTATCTTCTCGCCACACTATTGATAAACTGTTGACTGCTAACAGCAAGATTCAAATTGTTAAAGAATCTGTGAAAAACGCAAAAGGAATTGCGCTGACATCTGACATCTAGGCAACGAAAGCTGTTGTGGAATTACAGGTCACTGGATTGCCGATGACTGGAAATTGAAAAATGTTGATCTTAAATGCGTGAATGTTGTTGAACTTCATTATTCTGACAGTGTTGCCGAGTTATATAAACAGTTTGCAATAGATTGGTGTTGGTACCCCCCTAAATACGAATATCTAGGACGGACAACAAGTTGAGGACGTCACTTCCGGTAACTCGTATTGAGCCCCCAGAGGAAACGATTCCTCACAGATAAGACAGGACAGACAGATAAGACGAAAGACAGACTCAAGACAGACGTTAGACGGACGTGACGATAACAATTATAAAATCATACTAGACAAGAATGATAATAAAGTTGACAACACTAGTGAAGATTTAACAATAACTTTATATAACAATAAAAGAAAAATAAAAGAAAATAACAATAAAAGAAGAACAGTTAACAATGTAGTCCAAGTTACAAAATATAAGTCCTAGCTGATTCAGGGAAATGATAACCCCCCCTTAATTAAGTGATTTTTAGTGTCCGTTTTCCTTTCCCCAAATCGTTCCTTTTTCCGTATTTCAGTTCCAATACACTATTATGCACTTCTGCTCAATGTTTATGTTTCTATACTTAGCTCAACAGCTGGGGCAAAGGTCAACACAGCGTTGAATCCCCATCGCGCGAGCGTTCCCCGACGGCAGGCCCTTGAATAGTGGCTCCGTCCCTTTTCACTCTGCGTGAACAACAACCGGCAGAATATACGTCGTCTGCTCTCTGACCCGGATTTGGTCCTAGCTTCGGTTTGTAGATACTCTTTGTAGCTACTCTCTCTCTAGTTACTGTTTATAGGTTCTCTTCCCCTGATTACTGTTTATCTTCTTCTGATTACTGTTTATAGATTCTCTTCTTCTGATTACTGTTTCTGTTTGGTTCTGAAATGTAATTAAGGCAGTGTAAGTAACTGCTAATTACAGAATAAAAGTATTTAGGTGCCAGGGCTACTACTTCCCTGAGCACATTGGCACTAATCTGAAAGAAAAGGTGTAGTTAGAATACATAAATCATTCCCACACATCCTACCATTATTTTACTAAGTTTTACAAAAATTAAAATCAGCCACACATACCTTTCACGTTCCGAAACCGAATGAACCCAACGTCATCTGGTTGGAGTGCAGTACACTCAAGGATTAGTCTTTCTGACTTAGAAATTTTCTCACTTCTAAAATGTTACCAGATGAAATCTCTGGGACTGCTCCTGCGTGTTTTAAAACTCGGTTTGTTCTGAGCCAGTGAAGAGAATGGCTTCGGCCCGACTTATATAAAGGCTTTCCATTATTCCTGGTATTTCTTTGGAACTAACCCTTCCCTCTACTGTTATCTAAGAGTGGCCCTTTGATCCCCCGACCGCTTCCTGTATTCTGGCCTATAGCTCAGTGTGAATCTATCCCCTTCTCTATCAGCTAGCTACAAGTGACCCTTTTGATCCCTAACCGTTTCCTGTGCCCTAGCCCTGGGTGGTCAGGTCTTGTATAACTCTAACGTCCTGCTAATGTCTTGGAGTGGCTGGTCAGTCTTATAATTAGTGTCTTGGTTGAATGTTTTAAACGTATATTTTATACTATGGTTCCTATACTTCTCATGTATCTACCTTTTATTATTTTAAATTTTTAAATGTTTATGGAGTGATGCCGGGCTAAGTTTTGCTTTCGCCTGACATCCCCCCCCTTTTATGACCATCAATTAGTGAAAGTAATTGATGTCAATCCATAAAACTTAGAACAATCACGAGATAAACATTTCAAAATTTCCGGATTATTTACTGTTGTGACAATCTTCCTATAGAGACTCTGTTCCCTGATATCTATGAAATATCAATACGCAACTCTTAACTCATTTACTAAAGGATATCCATAAAATTGGTTACATAATTACTTCAACATTTTTAAGGGTGCATTACGCAATCACGTTAACCATTTAACGCTCAACGACGACATCTTAATAACCGACGGCATACTTCGCTACGCCCTCCTTCCCACACGCAATATTACAATATCAAAGAGTTATCGAAATCAACAACACGGTTGCTACTTGTCAGGTTATAATAAACCCCTACATAATACGGAGTTTCCTTTCAATAAGACATAAACATCATCCAAAAGATTATCAAAATAATATGTACAGTGGATCTCCACATAGAAAACTCTCTCCAATACAACACGAATAGAATTCAACAAATCAAAATCAAAGTAAAGTTAACTACTACTACAAAAGAATTTTTTAAAACTGTTTTAGCGACAATTTTGTCCCCGTTCATAACGCAAAATTATCCCTCCTTGTTTTTCTATCCCAAATAATTGGCAATCCCGCGTTGCCTTACGATTATCTGGTAAGTTTGCAGAACAATTCCGCACTGTGACTTTATATAGAGGTAAGCGCTCATTATGCGGTTTCTCCTGTCATTCATAACTGAGGAGTCTGTAGTATTTTCACATCTAGACTTTCTTATCATTTTGAGTGAGTGCTCACGTGCATCACCCCACCTTTCTATCTCAGAGTACCCGTTTGACGAACCATTAGTCATACTGGAACATCTTTCATCAAAATAGTCTTGAGTGTTTAAGTCCACCCCTATCCTTCGGTCACTTGCATCACTTCGGCATTGTAGCAACCCTATTTTCTTTCTTTTCTTAAATGTAGCCGTTAGGCCTTTAAAGTAAATCTTTCTCTTGTCGAATTTCGCATCATCATTCTGACCTATGTACATGTGTTTCACCTTTTTCCTCACGGTTACCCCGTCTATCTTTTCGCGGTTGCTTTCTGGAATTAAAGAGATCGAAACGACATCTATAACTTCTCTTTTAGAGTAACAAACTGATTCTAGTCTTAATTTGTTTTGTGCAACATCGGGGTCGCCTTGATACGGAATTTCGCCTTCCAAATCTTTCGCTTCACTAGCGCCGAATGTCTTTAAAAATGCACGTCCGTTGTGTGCGCTTGTCGCTACGTCATTTTCTCCCGTCGGCTTGTCTTTGAACCTAACAACACTGTCAAAGTACGTCTGTGCTAGCGTGAAAGTTGCTGTGTCAGAGTTCTTCAGTCCTTCCCCTGTGTCAATTTCGAATTTTAGTCTCCCTTTTCTTTCTCTGACATCTGGCGCGCCTACCTTGGCATGGGGAATCCCCACACGTGTTTCTGCTGACCTCTCAGTAACGGTCACTGCGTCCGTTTTGCGAGATGCGATAGCCTCGGGGTATCGCGATTCAAATTCTACGATGGACAAAATACGAGAATGCCCATTCATACGCGCAAGTGTTAACGGCCCTATTGAATCTATGATGCCAGGATTAAAAGTCACACCTATCAAGTGCGTGTCTCTGTCATCTATAGTCACTGTCGCCCTATGAGCTGAATCGCTCCCGCTTTCTGTCGTTACTAAAGGTTCAGATTCTTGTGGTAAAGTCGACAAAGTTTTGTTTATGTCGAGCTGCGAAGTTATCTTGCCACTGGGGAATACAAACTGCTTCTCCTGTAACACCTGTTCTATTGGGTCAACCTCGCCTGTCTCACTTGGCTGAACTAACTCACTCTGTCTCTCTGTCAGACTGTCCAGAATTTTGCTAGGAGTGTCTGTCACTACCAGCTCATAATGCTCGTCACATGTCCCTACCCCATCTGGAAAAATCATAACTTCACCTCCTTCCATTTCACCTGGTAAGGTCAAGACGTCACCCTTACTATAGTGCTCTACACACGTTTCTTCACTGTCATGTTCTGAGTCAGTCTTACATAACTCAAAAGGGTCATCTCTATTCTGCCACTCTACATGACCATTGTCACTGTCATTTGCATAACTGTCAGTGGCAACGTCTCTAGTCACTTCTGACTTATCCTCTGTCATGCTAAACAAGATAGGACAGTCATCTTCACTTAATAAAGCATTTCCTTCTTCGCGCTTACCTACCGCGCGCCCTTCCAAAACTTCCTCGTGACCTACTTCTGTATCAACCACCGTGTTAATACAAGTAGCCAAAGCATCGTCCCTACCGCTAAGTCCGTTAAGTACGTTACACGTAGACAATACACAGCTAGCAGCCTCTATCGCTCCAGCCTCACATGTGTTTGTCTTTCCGTTCACAACGTCAGCTGTCTGTACATACTCCAATGTACACACACTGTTAGGTAAGAGAGAGGCCCTTTCCTTCGAGCTACTCCCCTCCTCTACACTCTCACCCACCCCTAAACTAGCCACAACGATAGGGTCAACTTCCACATCTGTTACCGTTTTCTCTACCGCCGCGCGCTCAACGCCAAAACTGTCTGATACACTTGGTACACTACGGGTGCAATCACGTGCTAAATGGCCTGGCTTACTACAGTCAAAACACACTCTATTTTGAAATCTGTTCCTACCCCTTTGGGACTTGTACAACGGACGGGTCTTAACATCTTTTCTAACTTTTGTTTTGTCATTAAGACTACTGTCTCTAAACTTCTCTTTGTTCACACACACGGTCCCTTCTGTTTTAGATTCGCTACTTTCTTTGCAGTACTCGGGGTGGCTGTCAATGTTTGTCACAACGAATGCTTGTGTACTAATCTGTTGAGTACTGGTCGCGTTATGCATGTCTGTGAGTTGAGTACTAACTGCATCATTACCTTTTTCCGATATCATATCAGTCTTAGTACACGCCTCCTGTTTGCTGACTATGTTAGTGCTTTGAACTGTCAGAGTGTCACTGGGTTTTAAAGTAACCGTCCCCAACTGTGTCTTCTTACTGACTATGTCAATTTTCTTAGCAAACTTATTTCTTCCCTTCTTAACACACTTGACTGCTTTATCAGTTGTTTCAACTTCATTCCACAGCCAGCCTAAGTCTAGATTTTCTTTTTCTAGATAATTTTTCCGTTCTTTTTTGTCTCTTATCTGGTCTAATATGTCCTGGGTTATATTTTCTGGCTCTAACTTTTCTAGTCTGTCACATTCTAGATCTTCCTCTCTCAACCGTTCAAGTTCTAAGGTTAAGTCTCGCACTTCAGAATATTCTCTCTCTATTTCCTTTTCTAGGTACTCCAAGTATTCAGGATCTCTTACGGGTCCCCTCTTTCCCTTTAGAGTTGCTAACCATTCTATGCTAGACTTCATTCGTTTTTCCGCCATTCTTATATCACTGGCTATATACCGTTTTTTTCTCCTTCTCTCTCGCCATATGCCTTCCCATTTATCTACCATTGTTTCAATTATTTCCCATCTCTTTAAACCGTGTTCCCTGGCCTCTTTTCTCCATTCCTTTCTTAACTTAATGAGTGTCATTTCGTCTTCTAATAATGGGTCGGACATTTTCCAAAAGGGGTTTGATTTCGCGAAATGAAAGGTATGTGTCACTGTTACAGTATTGACTATACCAAACAATATCAAACAAGGCAAATCCAATAAAACACTCTCGCTCACAAATGTAAAATTAGAAAATGTTTTAAATTCTTCCAAGTATAAGTTTCTCTGTATCGATGTGACGTAATAATACACTACCCCACTAGTAGCGTACAAAACTCAATAATACCCTTTTCCACAAGCGGTACTTTCCAAACGTGCCTATAATTTAAACCCTTGTTAAATATAGCGCCTACGTTTGCAATGGGCAATGCTACACTCTTATCTTCAAGCAGTGTGAACATCAATTCTATTTCCTTCATAGAACGCCCCTAAAATGTATATACTCTTCCTTTAGTATATAACCACAGAAATACTTTTAACGCATCACATCGATCACAGAAAAAATATGCTCAGCTACTCATAAGCAAATAAAACAATGCATTCGTTATCTTAACTATGCATGCACATTTCAAAGAAAAGTTATAGAAAATAGCGAGACATGAAAAGCATATCAAAATAGCAAATCATGAAGACATATCAAAGTATTGCAAATGAGAATATAAAATAGGCATTGACAAGGAGTGCATAAAACGTGTTTCTATTCTTTTTGGCTCTCTAGGTAATAACAAAATTTTCTGCACAAATTTATCAACCCTTCTTCTGACTTTCTAACATTAACATTTAGGTCCCGCTATAAATTTTGCCTACTCTCCCTAGCGTTCATCCCCGGACGACTGCTCCCACCATGTTGGTACCCCCCTAAATACGAATATCTAGGACGGACAACAAGTTGAGGACGTCACTTCCGGTAACTCGTATTGAGCCCCCAGAGGAAACGATTCCTCACAGATAAGACAGGACAGACAGATAAGACGAAAGACAGACTCAAGACAGACGTTAGACGGACGTGACGATAACAATTATAAAATCATACTAGACAAGAATGATAATAAAGTTGACAACACTAGTGAAGATTTAACAATAACTTTATATAACAATAAAAGAAAAATAAAAGAAAATAACAATAAAAGAAGAACAGTTAACAATGTAGTCCAAGTTACAAAATATAAGTCCTAGCTGATTCAGGGAAATGATAACCCCCCCTTAATTAAGTGATTTTTAGTGTCCGTTTTCCTTTCCCCAAATCGTTCCTTTTTCCGTATTTCAGTTCCAATACACTATTATGCACTTCTGCTCAATGTTTATGTTTCTATACTTAGCTCAACAGCTGGGGCAAAGGTCAACACAGCGTTGAATCCCCATCGCGCGAGCGTTCCCCGACGGCAGGCCCTTGAATAGTGGCTCCGTCCCTTTTCACTCTGCGTGAACAACAACCGGCAGAATATACGTCGTCTGCTCTCTGACCCGGATTTGGTCCTAGCTTCGGTTTGTAGATACTCTTTGTAGCTACTCTCTCTCTAGTTACTGTTTATAGGTTCTCTTCCCCTGATTACTGTTTATCTTCTTCTGATTACTGTTTATAGATTCTCTTCTTCTGATTACTGTTTCTGTTTGGTTCTGAAATGTAATTAAGGCAGTGTAAGTAACTGCTAATTACAGAATAAAAGTATTTAGGTGCCAGGGCTACTACTTCCCTGAGCACATTGGCACTAATCTGAAAGAAAAGGTGTAGTTAGAATACATAAATCATTCCCACACATCCTACCATTATTTTACTAAGTTTTACAAAAATTAAAATCAGCCACACATACCTTTCACGTTCCGAAACCGAATGAACCCAACGTCATCTGGTTGGAGTGCAGTACACTCAAGGATTAGTCTTTCTGACTTAGAAATTTTCTCACTTCTAAAATGTTACCAGATGAAATCTCTGGGACTGCTCCTGCGTGTTTTAAAACTCGGTTTGTTCTGAGCCAGTGAAGAGAATGGCTTCGGCCCGACTTATATAAAGGCTTTCCATTATTCCTGGTATTTCTTTGGAACTAACCCTTCCCTCTACTGTTATCTAAGAGTGGCCCTTTGATCCCCCGACCGCTTCCTGTATTCTGGCCTATAGCTCAGTGTGAATCTATCCCCTTCTCTATCAGCTAGCTACAAGTGACCCTTTTGATCCCTAACCGTTTCCTGTGCCCTAGCCCTGGGTGGTCAGGTCTTGTATAACTCTAACGTCCTGCTAATGTCTTGGAGTGGCTGGTCAGTCTTATAATTAGTGTCTTGGTTGAATGTTTTAAACGTATATTTTATACTATGGTTCCTATACTTCTCATGTATCTACCTTTTATTATTTTAAATTTTTAAATGTTTATGGAGTGATGCCGGGCTAAGTTTTGCTTTCGCCTGACAATTGGAATATAACGAACAGAATTCAGGCTCTAGTTACTGACAATGCAAGAAATATGGTTTCAACTGTTGATACAACCGGTTTAGCAAATATTCCTTGTTTGGCTCATAGCCTACAACTGAGCATATTGCATGGATTTAAAGCTGCTGATACCGAAACATTGTTTGGCAAATGTCGAAAAATTGTCGGACATTTTTAAACAAAGTGCTGCAAGTACAACTGAGTTGCAAAATTGTACTAAGTCACCATTGTGTAAGCTGCAGTAAGATGTACCAACAAGATGGAATAGTATGTTTATTATGCTGTACAGTCTTCTACAGGCCAGAGAAGCATTAACTGTCTACGTTCTACATATCAGATGAAAAGAAGCAATACAAAAAGTCCAAAACTGCCAGATATGGATTGGGAGAAGATTTTGAAACATGTCAAAGTTTTGGTCTTATTCTGTCAGACCACGGTCCTGCTTGGCTGTCAAGATTATGTTTCAGGTAGCTGTGTATTGCCACTGCTATCATCGTTGACAAAGCACATGACTGTACATGATGATGATCCGGTCTACATAACTAAATTTAAGACAGCAACGATTAATGACTTCAGTGAACTGTAGCTAATGTGACAAGTACTGAAGTACTACAGATTGTAACAGCACTTGATCCACGCTACAAATACCTGAAGTGTTTGTCAAAAGATGCAAAAGAACGAACTTGGTCACGTAATGAACTACAAACAGCAGTTGATGTTCATGATGAGCAGATGGAGACTGCTGCAACGAATGATAGTGACATTGACAAAGAACTCTATGTGAACCAAATTAAAAGCATATTAAGGTAATGGAGTCTGACTCAGACATTGACAATGAAACTATATGCGAACCAAATTAAAAGCACATTAAGGTAATGGAGTCTGACTCAGACATTGACAATGAAACTCTATGCGAACCAAATTAAAAGCACATTAAGGTAATGTAGTCTGACTCAGACATTGACAATGAAACTATATGCGAACCAAATTAAAAGCACATTAAGGTAATGGAGTCTGACTCAGACACGGAAGATCATGTTGACAGCTCTTCTGAATTACTGCGTTATAAAATGGAGAAGTTGCTGAATCGGTTGACCCTCTACAATGGAAACTTAATGAACAGCGATATCCAAATTGGCATTCCTTGCCAAGACTATTCTGTGCATACCGGCTACATCAGTTCCATGTGAACGATTGTTCAGCTCTGCTGTATTGTTAATAAGACGCGTTCGTCACTTAAACCAAATACTTACTCGTTTGATTGCATAGTTGGTTAGTAGATGACATAAGAACAAGACAATCCAGTGTTATTTCGATTTTCGATAAATACGACTATAATGTGAGTTATGTGACTATAAATGTTTTGCTTTAATCAAAATTAACTATTAATTAATCGTTATTTTTTCAAAAGTTAACAATTAAATTTAAGTTAATCGTTAACAGCCCTACTTATAATCAGACACACAAACACCCGCGTGTGTTGTCTTGTGTATATGAATATAGGTGAAAGCTTTTCATTTCAAATCTCATAATAAGCTAATGTACTTTTCATTTCAAGTCTCATAATAAGCTAATGTACTTTTCATTTCAAGTCTCATAATAAGCTAATGTACTTTTCATTTCAAGTCTCATAATAAGCTAATGTACTTTTCATTTCAAGTCTCATAATAAGCTAATGTACTTTTCATTTCAAGTCTCATAATAAGCTAATGTACTTTTCATTTCAAGTCTCATAATAAGCTAATGTACTTTTCATTTCAAGTCTCATAATAAGCTAATGTACTTTTCATTTCAAGTCTCATAATAAGCTAATGTACTTTTCATTTCAAGTCTCATAATAAGCTAATGTACTTTTCATTTCAAGTCTCATAATAAGCTAATGTACTTTTCATTTCATCAGTGTTATTTTTCCTAATCGCTTTATGAGTTTGTAATTTATTATTACTTTTCTTTTTTTAGCAAAACGATTATTTTTAATTGTTTATTTATTAAAATATTAAAATATCTATATCTCTTTATTTCGTGTTCCCTCTACCTACATACCAACCACCTATCTATCTATCTATCTATCTATCTATCTATCTATCTATCCATCCATCCATCCATCCGTCCGTCCGTCCGTCTGTCTATCTTTCTATCTATCTATCTACCTACCTACCAATCTACCTACCTACCTATCTATCTGTCTGTCTGTCTGTCTGTCTGTCTCTCTATCAATCTATCATTCTGAACTCCAAAGTGATCTTTGCCTCCGACTTAAAAGCATGTCAGAATTAAAAGAATCATTACTGTTACTACCCCAACACTCTATAAGGATCGAAACAAAAACGAAAAGTGAAGACATATCATGTTTTCTGTATTAAGTACAGATTAATATGGAATCAACAGCTATGAGAATACATACTCTTGATAGATTAGGGTGAAGAAAACTAACATTTCCTTTCGCTACACTTGAAAGGAAGTGGTTTTGGAATGTATTTAATGATTCCAAGCCACTGAATGCTCTCATTTGGCATATTTTAATTTAATTTGTTACAATGAATGTATGCTTTAAATAAAATAGATAAGAATATCCTTTTTTATCAACACATTTCCTACTTTATCTCAACTCCCTATAAATTTACTCTTTTATGTTCGCTCACTCAGTTCCCCCTCGTGCACTGGAACAATTATGAAATTTACTATTAAATTCACTCGGTTTCTCATTCCTTCACTCATTTGCATATTGATTTCAACGCCTGCTCATTTGCTCAGTCCCTCACTGCAAATATGTGCATAAATTATGGTGACTATAATTAAGACTAACCTTCCTTTCAAACGAATCTTTTAAGAAACGACAACAAATATTTCTGTTTCGTTCTTCTTACTTTCTTTCTCTCTTTTACGCACGCATTCACACACACACATACACACACGTACATACATTCGCTGTCACGCACATGACCGTAATATGCGCGCTCGTACACGCACGCACGCACACACTTTAACACTCACACCCGCTCTCGCATTTACTTGAAACATGTTGAAATTGTTTTTTGAATTTTAACATGTATGGCCAGATATTTGATAATGCAAAGTTCCTATTTCTGCCTCTTTTTCACCCTTAATTCTGTCGTGTTTGTTTCTTCATCCACTCTCTTTTCTTCCAAACATTCTTTTTAAAAATCTTTGACACTGTCACACCATGCTCAAAGTGGATTGAGTCCTCTTTTCTCGAGAGTTGTGTCGACGAGGTCTAGGGCAATCGTGGTTCGAGCCTACAGAACTACAACTCGCTGGATATTTTTTTAACAAAACCTCCCCTATCCTCGGCTGGGGGATTGTCAAGATGCAAATTTCTTCAAGATTTTAATCAATATAAAATGCTAATAAAAATCTGAAACTGCACTTTATTTTTATTTCCTGTAATCATCTTGGAGAGCTCACGACACTTTATGTCAGCTTGACACTTTACCTCATGACTTGAACTGCCTTCGCACCTTTGGCAGCTGTTCATCCTTTCCCTCCCGCTACCTCCCAACACATGCAGTTACGTCTGTCACGTGACTAATCCTGCCAGCGCTCCATTTAACAAAGTGAATGCTTAATTCATCAGACGATTCTGTCTTTATTTATTGAATTGTCCGGGAAAAGGACAGGGCATAATTATGAAAGGCGCATCACGCACACGCAGCGGTGATGGCTTGTGTGTGTGTGTGCGTCTGTGTGTGTGTGTGTGTGTGTGTGTGTGTGTGTGTGTGTGTGTGTGTGTGCGCGCGTGTGTGTGTGTTTGTGTGCGGAGTGGGGGTGACTGTTGTAGTTGGAAAGATCAGAACGATTGGTTGAAGGAGTGAGAAAAAGAGACATGAAGTAAGGAAAAAAGGACAGGACAGAGAGAGGAAAGAAGA
Organism: Sinotaia quadrata; assembly: GCA_028829895.1. Lineage (NCBI taxonomy): Eukaryota > Metazoa > Mollusca > Gastropoda > Architaenioglossa > Viviparidae > Sinotaia > Sinotaia quadrata. The sequence goes on from CM054178.1 coordinate 7,288,377, forward strand.
ACATTAAGGAGAGAGACAGGGGAATATTAAAGAGAAAGAAAGGGGAACATTAAGGAGAGAGAAGGGGGAACATTAAGGAGAAAGAGACAGAAAGGAGAGATAAAATAAAGTAGGAAAGAGATAGAAAAAGAAATAGGAAGGAGAGAGAAAAGAAAGTGGGAGAAAGAAAAGGAGACAGGTAGGAGTGGAAAAGAAATAGGAAGGACACAGGACGGATAGAGAAATGGAGACATGAAGTAGAGATTAAAAGAGATAATTATAGAGAGAGAAAGAAGAGGTACAACAACAAAACACGAAGGCAATCTAGGAGGAATGAAGAAAAACAGCGCAAGAACGATGTATGATTCTAAGAAGGAAAGAAGCAGAAACAAAGAGAGAGAAAGGGGAGATAAATAGAGAATCTGAAAGATGGCAGAAGGACAATAATTATATATATATATATACAATAGATCAAGAGAGAGTAAGCGTAGGTATGCTCGGGGGGGGGGAGGGAGGGAGAAAAGATACAAATCTACAGTAAGATTTATAGAAAGAAATATGTGCGTATGGAGACATCATAAGACTAAAAGAGAGATGAGATACAAGACATACTGAGATATGTGTAGACACCTACTGACATTTAGTTAGTTATCTAGACATCCATCCATATATCATTAATTTGTTTATTTTATTTATGAACTTTAAATAAGTTTTAGTTTTATATTTCTATTGCAGTCCTTAGTGTTCTATTCCATTTAAGTCCTAGTGTTCTATTCAATTTCAGTCCATAGTGTTCTATTCAATTTCAGTCCATAGTGTTCTATTCAATTTCAGTCCATAGTGTTCTATTCAATTTCAATCCATAGTATTCTTTTCCATTGCAGTCCATATTATTCTATTCCATTTATCTTTTTCTCTGATTTTTTTCTCTCTCTCAACTCTTTCTGTCATATTTTTCTCTCTATTTCCTGTTTATTTATGTTTACTTTTATTCTTTTTTTTCTGGCGAAGGAAAACGACATTTCATGTATTTGAAACGAAAACTATTTATTTTTAAATTTGAGCATCGTCGACCCAAAAACCGCGATGCTATTTACAGACTTGAAGAAAAGAGTTAAGTGCCGGGTATATAATGTTCTCGTTTGAGTGTCACGCGTCGACTATTAGTAATGAATTCATTAGAAGTGCTAACTAAAATAATATAGAGCCATGGGGTGTAAAGCGAAAGAACGTTTAATATAATATGTAGAACAATGAGAAACGCTTCTCCAACGAGCATAGAGAACAACACAACCACTAGAACTCTCGTAATCTCTACGTCAATCAAGATTAACCCTGGATTACCTTTCCTTTCTTTTCACGATTTTTTTCTCCCATGCCCACGCTGTTCAAAATTCATCTTTATGTTTGGGTTATCTTCCCTTTTCCAAGTTTTACACATTAAAACGAATCTCTCTACCTTTATAGGCTGAGCGTAGTAGGCGTGCGTTGGAACTGGTCCGTTTTGAAGGTTGTCTTTAGTCACTAGGCGTGCGTTGGAACTGGTCCGTTTTGAAGGTTGTCTTTAGTCACTAGGCGTGCGTTAGAACTGGTCCGTTTTGAAGGTTGTCTTTAGTCAGTAGGCGTGCGTTGGAACTGGTCCGTTTTGAAGGTTGTCTTTAGTCAGTAGGCGTGCGTTGGAACTGGTCCGTTTTGAAGGTTGTCTTTAGTCAGTAGGTCACTTCGTAGCTCAGGTTCAGATTGGTCAGCAGTGTGTAAATGTGTGTATTTGTGTGAGTATGCATGGGTGCATGTGTGTATAAGATACTGGTCAGTGTTGGAGAGTGGATGCTATTTACAGAGTGGATGATATTTACAGAGTGGATGATATTTACAGAGTGGATGATATTTACAGAGTGGATGATATTTACAGAGTGGATGCTATTTACAGAGTGGATGATATTTACAGAGTGGATGATATTTACAGAGTGGATGATATTTACAGAGTGGATGATATTTACAGAGTGGATGATATTTACAGAGTGGATGCTATTTACAGAGTGGATGCTATTTACAGAGTGGATGATATTTACAGAGTGGATGATATTTACAGAGTGGATGATATTTACAGAGTGGATGCTATTTACAGAGTGGATGCTATTTACAGAGTGGATGCTATTCAGTTTGCTTTATTACGAGAAAGGACAGGGACGTTTGCGGCCTTGAAAGAAAAGACAACAAATACGTTGTTCGAGAGTTTACTTCTGTTGAAGTATTGTTGGTAGAGGAACTGTTTATGGTTATGCAAGTTCCAACACATTCCTCCCTAGTCTTTCCGTTTGGTTTTATTGAGTGCATTTGCTATATACTCACGACTCACGACTCACGACTCACGGTCCACTCGAGCAACGTAGAGCATTCGGAAGTCACTCTCAGGTCACGTGAGCAGTTATTTTATCGAAAAGAATCTGATTGGTGACACTATGTTGGCGGTGGGAGACGAAAGTAGAGGAGATGTAGCGCGCTAGAAGAAAGAATTCGAACTGACAAATGCTGTAAAAGATGTATCTCCCCCTCTTTCAGGGCTTTGTAGCTAGTCACGCTCAAATGCATTGTATTGGAAATTGACCCCACCCTAAATAAATAAATATTTTCTTCGCAATTTTCATATTATCAGTGACGCATCTACCAATACAAGAGCCATCGAAATAGACAACTCCTGCCAACGCAGTAACGTCAATTCTAATAAGGAAAAGACAATTAAAACAAAATACAACTAGATGGTGCTTTCTAAATTGTCTTTCTCTTTGCGTTTCTGAATAATTTTCAAACTCTTTTACACTGCACGAGCGGAGCGCGAGACGCTGAAAACCTAATATAAACATTAAATTTATTTCTAATTTTTCTATGATTAAAACGCTAAAAGTAAAACTGAACAAATAATTTAGTTAAATGCATTTCCTGAATTTCATATTAACTTTGCGATCCACACATAGATCAATGCAAGAAGAAGTTTTACACAAATAAAATTTACAACTGGCCGAAAGCCATTCAAAGGTGAAACACTGCGTTAAATTACTTTTGACAACTCAAGTATGAAGAAGTACACACAATTCCAGATGTGCCACATTTGATCACTCAGCGAAAGTTGACGATAATTGAATAAAATAAAATAACATTTTTATAATGCTAATTGAAAATTCCAGTATAACCTTTGACCGTATTTTGTGAATAACTACTTTCGTTGCACGTTGATTTCCGTGGGAGGTGTAAAATATCTGCACGTAATTTGACTCTTAACTAATAAGGATCATCATTTGTAAAACAATTAACTGCACACGATTATAAAACTTGTAATTTGGCTGTTTTTATTTTTATTAGTTTAAATATTGTATTTCCAGACTTTTGTTTAACATGCATTATTAACATGGATTAAAATAATTATTTTGAGGGATGTTTTGACGGTTAAGCGCGTATGCGTATATATGTGTGTGCGTGTGTGTGTGTGTGTGTGTGTGTGTGTGTGTGTGTGTGTGTGTGTGTGTATGTGTGTGTGTGTGCGCCTAACGTGTACACGTAAAAGTAGTCACCACTTTCAGATAATTAGTAAACCACTTTCTTGGTTGTCCTTTCACTTGTACATTGACATTAATTAATGAGTGTTAATGTGACGTTTGGTTACGTGTGAATGCAGGAGAAGGGAAAGACGAGGAAGAATAAAGCGCCATTTTAATTAGTCCTTAGCTTGCTGGAAACACACCCCAGTCCTGCGTCACCGCTCACACATTCAAGAATGAATACAAGGACGCTCAATATAAATAGGATGCGTCACGAACCTCTAGCTTATGTTAAACATAACGATTAAGCTAGCTCTACACCCCCCACCCCACCCAATACTCCCTCGGTTAATAGTCCCGATAAAATCATATACACATGATAGGAGGAAATACAAAGTTAAGAATTATAATTTTAAAGGAATTTAATATAAATAAAGGAAATTAAATAAGAGAAGAAACAATGAAGGAAATACCCAGGTGGATTAGGATGAATGAGGCGATATGACGTCATCACTGTTGATGAGTAATGATTGTGCACATAGTACAGCAATAGCTTCATCAGTAATGCACTGTCTTTTGGGTGTGCTCTTATATAACTGTTCTTTGACAAGAGGAAAATCTATAACCCAACAAATTAAAACATCATAGGTGTAGTCCCCTGGGTCCTGGGAATGAAGGCGTGGCTTGATGACTCAGCACAAACCAATGACATATAGATGTAGCAGTTGAGACAAGCAACCTTTTCTTATCAGGGACGACAACTCACACCAATTGAAGGGGTATGTAGGAGTAGCGGTCAAATGAGCATCCCTATTCCTTAGCTGGTCAGACCATACAAAGCTACAGGTAGAGTATGAATGGGCAGCCTTTCATTAGCTGTGGTCAGTCAACTTGCACCAATTTGCCATAATTTGATAAAATAGTAAAATTTCTCCTTATATAAATTTCTTATATTGTGCAACTAAATGACGTCACTTGAACTTTTCACACATTGGAAGAAACTCACTCTCTCATTCAAAATCTTAATTAATAGTTACTAATACAAACAGTATATAAATAGTGAGTGCATAATTAAGCTGTAGAATGAAAAGAAAGATTAGTTTTTAGAATTGTAGACTGGAGAAACCACAATAGTGACCTTCGCTGGCAACAAGTCATTGAATGATAAATCCAGGAAATCCCACAAGTCCACAGACTCATAACTATTCAGTATGGGAAACTGTACTATAGGAAATAATTTCACTAAAGGAAGTGTGGGCGTGAAAGACAGTCTAATTTTGGCTTAATTTTTAACCCACTATTTAAGTATTCTACCATCTGTTGCCCATACTTTATTCTGAAACTTTCCATATCCACTCTGAGCGTACGATGGCTGAGGGGTACGGTCTTCACATTCAGACATTCATAAGACTTTAGGTACACTCGCACTGGCCAGAGCAATCATCATCATCATCATCATCATCATCATCATCATCATCATTACTACTACTACTATTATTATTACTAGTAGTAGTAGTAGTAGTAGTAGTATTCAGCCTCTTTCCATGACTTCTGTTTGACTGTCGGTTGTAATCCAAGGTCTCGGAATCTTACCAAGATTCTGGGAGATCCAAGGTTTTACGGAGGATGTGGGCACTTCCGAGCAGCGCTGCTTTGAGTAGTGGAGCGATTCTGTGGTTTCCAGGGAGTTTATTCAGGTAGCCTTCCAATTAAGATGTTATGTTCCCCAAGGCTCCTATCACTATAAGTATCACTTCTGCTTTTACATTCCACAGTCTCTTAATTTCTAGTCTGAGGTCTTGGTATTTTTCTATTTTTTCTATTTATTATGAATCTAGAGATTTTAATCTTTTAATAATGTAATACATGCGTGAGGAGGTGGGTGGATATACCACAGTTAAGAAGGAAAGTTAATTGATTGATGACAATAATACTAACAGCTCGCTCAAGTATCAACAAAACAAAAATAAATTGAGAAAGTCATTTATCCCCTAAAATCCAAGGGATACAATCACAAACGTTTCTCGTAACGATTGTTTGGATATATAAATGGCCATCAGGTAAGATATCATATATCGATATTAAATATGTACTAGAATAACTAGATTATAAGAATACATTGTTAAACGCTCATAGTTCAAGTATTTAGTCCATTTTGATTTTAGTGACTGCAGAAATTGTATTGGAACTCTGGCAGATTCGGTATCTGAGATAGTCATTGCAGTAATGAGTTTTGATTGAACAAAATAATGGTTGTAAAAATAACTGTATAGCTGAAAATGCACAACAGTTGTAAAACACAACATTGAATACTTGAACGTAGTCGCAATCTTAGAGGGAAAAGCGCAGTATCCCCCACCCCATCAAAGACTTCAATGAAATATTTACGCAATACATGAAATAAAATATTTATGCAAAACGCAGAAAATATAAGAAATTAAATATTTACGCAATACGCAGTAAATACAAGAAATTAAATATTTACGCAATACGCAGTAAATGCAAGAAATTAAATATTTACGCAATATGCATAAATACAAGAAATGAAATATTTACGCAATGTGCAGAAAATGTAAGAAATAAAGATTATTAAATGAGTGCAGGAAAACACGACAAACATACACACAGAGGGTTTGGAAAAAGAGAGGGGGTGAAGGAGAGAGGGAGAGGCATATGCATAGAAACAGAGTCAAAGAGAGGCAGAGACAGAAATGAAATCGAGGCGGAGAGAGAGAAAAGGGCCCTTTGACTTAAAGCTCATCAATCCAGACAGAGCAAGACCTCGGATGGAATAGGGGTAGACGAGACAGACAGAAAAAGAGAAGTGCAGACGAAAGAGAAAGGGCAAAGTTTTCATTTTGATTACTGGTCAACTGAGAGAATGAGAATGCTGAAAGAAGAGAAATATAAAAAAAGGGGGAGAACAAAGAAAGAAAGAAAGAAAGAAAGAAAGAAAGAAAGAAAGAAAGAAAGAAATTAAGAATAAAAGTAAGAAAGAAAGAAATATAGTTCTGATAGCATATCTTTCAGGAATCTAATCCGGATTGAAGACACTTTTTTCTTGTATTACTGCCTTGTGATTATCATACATTTTTGTTTGAACTTGTTAATCTGATTCATTGTATTGAATAAATTTGTTATTTGTTAACACTTCCACTTCTGTGTTTTAATTTAGGAAAGAGATGTGCAGCTTAGGGGGGGGGTGGCTAAAATTTTGATTATATTAAGTCAGTCATAACATATCTTGGGAAGTGTTCCCCCTGAGTGAAAAGGAGATGTGTGAGGGCCAGAAAACTTATAATTCCTAGAAGTATTCGTGCTTGCAAGGAGTGTAGGAATTTCTGAACAGGTAACACTTAATGAATATTGTTCCTGAGGTTTGACCTAGTTTTTCCGACTGCAATCGACAAAAAAAAAAAAAAAAAAAAAACCGCCACGGGTGTAGATTAGATAGATTAGGGATTAAGGAACTAATTGTTTAAACTCACACATTGCTACTTATCAATCGGTATAAACAACCATTATCATGTATAACTTACTTTAGACACATACCTACTGTACTTTTCTACATGACTGTCTATAGTTTTCATCTTGTTTTTTCTCTTGTTAATTAAGATATTTATCTTAAGGTACTTACTGTGCTGTTCTATGAATATCTATGGGTGTCATCTTATTTGTCCCTTGTTTAGACACTTATCTTAAGACACACTTACTGTAACATTCTACAGGAGCGTCCCTGGTGTGTCATGTAATTGTCTCTTGCTAAGACACTCAACTTAAGACACATACTGTATTGTGTGCTTTGTGAGTGCCTATAGTGTGTCATCTTGTTTGTCTCTTGCTAAGACACATACTTACTGTACTGTTCTGAACGAGTGTCTATGGCGTGTCATCTTGTTTGTGTGTCTCTTACCTAACTGTGTTTCGCTCATACCCCCCAGAAGCCGCAATAGACCTTTCATCTTCAAGATGTTCTCCGTCTTGGTCTGCTTCTGGGGGTTCCCACAACCTCGCGGTGCGTCTGAGGTGGAGGGCAGGAGGGCTGGCGGAAGAGGGTGAAACAGGTTGCACCAGTTTGGCGCACACCCTCAACCGCCCTCCGTTGGTGGGTAGGGGGAGGGGCGAAACCGCCTCAAGTGTCTTTTACCTAAGATTGTAAGACATACAGTATTGCACTATTAAATTCCATAATTAACGGTTGTCAGTTTATCTCCTACTAAAGACGTTCATCTATAAGCATATGGTTACGGGTACGTCTCCCGTAAATGTCACGCCTTACACAACTAAACTTGTGCATTATTCAGTACCATTCAGAGATATCAAGAAATGTTAAGTGGAATTGATATACTACTTAATCATAAATGCACTTTAGCCGACTAGCCCAAGATTAGGATATTAAGTTCTAGTAAGAGTTATTTCCCTTGTAGCACGGCAACCGTTATTTCAAAATATCTACTGTTATATATTAATGTCCTACTACAAATTCCTGACATGTAAGCGTTTTTTCTTCAAATTAAAAACAAATATATATATATATATATATATATATATATTGGGTCATGCTTAAGTGTATACTGTAAACGTTATTTTAATTGTAGTGAATTAATCCAGTGAATTAGTTCTTTGTTTTAATATCGTATTAGAAAAAATAATGACTTTGGGTATTTTTTCAAATTACGACATGAGATAATCGTGAATTGACAACGTAAGCTATAATGGGTTTTGTTTCTTGCATTTCAACATGTTAAAAATACACAACTGATTTGGATATACACAAAGAAATACGCAAACACACACACACACACACACACACACACACACACACACACACACACACACACACGCACAGACACACACATACATACACACACACCACGTACCGATAAATGAATAAATTGGATGTTACATGTATAAATACGTCCACCGAAAATGCACACCTATTTATGCACGCTATTGTAAACCAATTCTATTTTTAAAACAAGCTACCACTACTGAATAAACTACATTGTATAATAATAAAAATGTCACGACTGGTCAGGAACTATGTCTACTATACTTTGTGATACTACGTATAGGTAAATCGAATCGTGGAAAAGTCTAACAATCACCTTCCAGCCGAACACAAGGTGTAATTTGCCGCGTTCAGAAAGTTCTTTGCCCGCTACTGAATTGTAGCTAAAATGGCGTTGGCACGCAGAGGCAGTTATGCCCTGGGCGATTACCGGCGTTTAGAGATAAGCTGTCTAGCGTTGATATTTAATGTTTTCGCCGGTCCATCGATCGTTGTCAATCGCTGTCCAGACGACAGCTATTGGAGATCAATGTGAGAGATACAAGTTGCTGTCTGGTCCGTTTTGATTGGTGTCGCCGTTAGTCGTGTTGTCGGCGTGTAAGGGGGATAACTGTGTCTTGTGAAAGGAAATTGACACTGACTTGGTCAGGGACGTAACATGTAAGAAGATCTATTAGTCCCAGGTCACGTGATAGAAGGAATGAACGTAATGTTAGAATTCTGTGAGACGTATTTACAGTAAGTCCTTTGAAAAGATCCCCTGCAGATTAGAAAATGTACAATAGTCGGAACCCTCTCCAATTCACACACGCGCGCGCACGTGCGCACACACACATACATGCACGCGCACACACTCAGAATTCATTACATATTTAAAAACATTGGAGGAGATATGCTTTCTTTGTGTACAATAACAGTTTCGTGATGACTAAACAGCCCACCTAATATAAGTCGATCTAACACAAAGCGTTCATTAGGTCCACTTAATATGAAATGTTTGTCCCGGGATAATCAAAGGTATTTTTTTTCTTCTAAGATTTTCTTATTGTTGGTGGAATGAAAGCTTGCATCTTATACGCATTGCCAGTAGGTTAGAGAGGATGATTGAATGTGTGTATGAATTACTATGAATATGTGTTGTAGTATTCATTTGCTTTGTACTGAACAATTTAGTTAAGAATTACAATCAGTTTTTATTTTGATTAGGAGGAAGTCATTATTTTGGGGATGCGCTCATGACGTAATTTTCTCTTACATGTTACTTCATGATGAAACGTCAATTTGATCAGTTAGAGAAGAACAGAAGCACCATGATTTTATGAGATGAATATAATTATGTGTGCACGGCTCTCAACTAGGGTGATAACTCCAAGTAACTTTTTCTTTCACACACTGAGCCATAGGACTTATTATTTCAATGTTTAAACAGTGCGATAAAGTTTTTTTTGAATGTTCGCCATTTAGCAGGATGGATGTTGTATGTGGGTGTTTATTCCTGTCTACTTGACCTAACCATTCAACGGACCAAAACCTGTCGGCAACAACCATCAGTGTCCAAACGTGTTGGAACTGAGGGCAGTTGGGCCGAGAAAGGATAGAACATTCGTCCATATATTTCATTTGGGTTTGTCACCACTTTAGGTTTTCTCGCTTTTCAGTGAAACTATTCCTGTGTTCACCAGTGTTGCATGTATTTATCCTTTGGTATTCACCAGTGTTACGTATATTTATCACATGGTTTTCACCAGTGTTACGAATATTTATTAATTGGTCTTCACTAGTGTTACGTGTATTTATCACCTGGTCTTCACCAGTGCTACGAATATTTATCATTTGGTCTTCGCCAGTGTTATGTGTATTTATCACTTGGTCTTCACCAGTGTTACAAATATTTATCACTTGGTCTTCACTAGTGCTACATATATTTATCACCTGGTCTTCACCAGTGTTACATGTATTTATCACCTGGTCTTCACCAGTGTTACATGTATTTATCACCTGGTCTTCACCAGTGTTACCTGTATTTATCACCTGGTCTTCACCAGTGTTACATGTATTTATCACCTGGTCTTCACCAGTATTATGTGTATTTATCACTTTTCTGCGATAATTGTGAGCGAACAATTTAATTAGACTATTCATTTCATCTTCTACATGTGTGTTTATTCATTGGGATCCCGCATTGCTTTCAGCATCATTAAAACTGTGAGTAGATCCTTTAGGGGCACATCCTCATAGGTAGGTAGATTATGCATAGTCTTTTATTTTATTATTCGTATTATTTATTATTTAAAACTATTGACATTTTGAGTTTTCAATCAGAACTTTCATAAACATCTGCTGCTAAAACTTTATTAAAAGATTTAGTTAAAATAATTGTATAGTGACATTTTGTGGTTATCACCGCCATCATAATTAACATTACAATTTGTTTTGGGTTTTCACCCACGTATTAGAGCATTTATGTGTATATATATATATATATATTAAATTTTAAAATTCATATTTCATTGCTCTGGTCCCTACCCCATGGATGTTATGTGCGATGCTTCTGGGTGAATGATTAACATCCGTGCGAAAGTAACCCCACACAGTTGATAATAAAATTCTCGTTGTTAACTCTTTTTCAAGAGTCTGGCTTTTTTTGGTTTGAGAAAGTGTGTAGTGCGTTTGTTGGTACGTTCGTCCCGTTCATCTCACATTCACATTCACATCCGCACGCTCACACTCACAGCCACTTTACACTTTACTCATCACTCAGAGTAAAATTTCCCACCCCCCACAAGAACACTGTGGAGTAAAATTCTTACTGCAGAAGTAGTTACATGAATGTATTTGTTGTTGTCATAAAGAAATAGGTCAATATACAAATAAACAAAAACTACAACAATCAAACGTTAATATAAGTATGAGAATGTGAACATCGCGCATCAAAACAACCCCCGAAATCAAACGAAATATTTTTTCCCCATTTATTTCATCAACAGAGTCTTTTGTCACCTGGAGAAATGCACAGATGATGGTGATGATGAATGTGCGTTGACATTTCTCTTCATTTTCACCTGCAAGAACGAGTATTTGCAATTTCCATTATTTATTTATTTTTTTTTTTTTTTGTAAATTACGAAACACCAGCTATTATTGTGGCTTTGTCCTACATAACTGGTCGTTCTGTGCAGATGAAAATTGATCAAAAGGTTTGTGTAATTTAAAACAAATCAACTGTGATCCTAGAACATGCTCTCGAGGCTAGTGAAGAAACAGATCTCCACTGGGAAACCGGAAGTCATCCAGACTGCTCCGTTGTATGAGGCTTGGAATAGGAGAGAAACACAAATTATAATTCTCGTTTTAGCCTTAACATTAGAGTAATTACTTATTTGATTTTTGTATCTGACTTTTTGAGGAAATTAATTAACATACATCTGCTCACATGCGCATGCGCGCACACACACACGAACACTACATGCTTAAACCACTGAAGATTAAAAGTTTGACTTACACAAAACAGTATAATACGAAATATTTTGATTTACCTAAAACAATATAATACAAGGCTTTTTATTTGCTTAAACAAACATAACACCAAACCATGTGGCTTACCTAAACCAGTATAACATCAACACCTTTATTTGTTATCTAAATTTACAGAAGGTGGCTAATTATTGCGAGGAAAATCAAAAAGAACAGGGTTGGGGGCTGATCAAAGAAAGAATGTTTGAAGGCATAATTAGTTTGGGGCTGAGTCAAAGAATGAATGTTTGAAGGCATAATTAGTTGTGATTGGATAACGTACCTAGTTTGTGCATTATTACGCAGGTTTACCTGTCACTAAATTTAATATCTAAACCAAGGGAGTTAATTTAGGAGACTGAAGGGTGAATCTGGCAACCAGTCTGTCGTCAGAATAGGTGAATGTTGGGAATTAATAATCTTTAAATCCTCATGCTGTGACAGGGTCTCTAAATAAATATTGGAACGTAACAATTATGCTAAATTACCCAGTGTCATTATGCTACATTACCCAATGTCTTTATGCTAAATTACCCAGTGTCGTTATTCTAAATTACCCAGTATCATTATGCTAAATAACCAGTGTCATTATGCTAAATTACTCAATGTCATTATGCTTAATAACCCAGTGTCATGCTAAATTACCCAGTGTCATTATGCTAAATTACCAAGTGTCATTACACAGTAAATTGCAAAATTAGTCAAATCATTAAACGATTCACAGTGTAAGTGAGTTATAAATAGATGTCTACGTTTATACAGGGTGGCCCAAAAGTAGGTTTATAGTTATCACGTAGACTATTTATTTGAAAATTCGACACTAGAACAGCGTGAAATTCGTTATACCTGTTAACATAAACATAAACAATTTAATCTCTCAGATGCTCAAAATGTCCTCCTTCAACATTGCAACATTCTTCAAATCTCAAATCAAAAAGGTAGTTTAATAACTGTAAACCTACTTTTGGGCCACCCTGTATGAATACGCACAAGGACGTAGCAAGTTACAAATCAATAATAAAATAAACAAACACTTAAATGAAGGAGTGATTGCTAGCGTTCCATCGCAACTTATGCCTAGAAAAGTAATGGCTAACTACGGCAATTGCTTACTACTGAGCCTCGGGCCTAGCTTCCTAGCAGCGATGACACACATGGATTGGTCATGGCTAACTAAGGCAATTGCTTACTACTGAGCCTCGGGTCATGGTTCCTAAGCAGCACGATGACACGAGGATTGGTCATGGCTAACTAAGGCAATTGCTTACTACTGAGATTAATTTCTTGATTCATAACAGCACGAAAACAACTCTGCACAGATAAGCAGATTGTTACCACTGCAACCACAAACTGATGAGACTGGTACATAATAAGTATACATCCCAATCTGCTCACACTAAGTTCGATCCATACCCGGACAAGTACCCGGTAAAGAGTCGTTACTCGTTGCCCAGTACTTGCATACGAGTCCACATATATCGCAAAACAGTGTTAAACCTCAATCTTATGACGAAGTGCTAGGAGACTTTAAATAAGAGTGTTAAACCTCAATCTTATGAAGAAGTGCTAGGAGACTTTAAATAACAATGTTAAACCTCAATCTTATGACGAAGTGCTAGGAGACTTTAAATAAGAGTGTTAAACCTCAATCTTATGACGAAGTGCTAGGAGACTTTAAATAAGAGTGTTAAACCTCAATCTTATGACGAAGTGCTAGGAGACTTTAAATAACAATGTTAAACCTCAATCTTATGACGAAGTGCTAGGAGACTTTAAATAACAGTGTTAAACCTCAATCTTATGAAGAAGTGCTAGGAGACTTTAAATAACAGTGTTAAACCTCAATCTTATGAAGAAGTGCTAGGAGACTTTAAATAACAGTGTTAAACCTCAATCTTATGAAGAAGTGCTAGGAGACTTTAAATAACAATGTAAAACCTCAATCTTATGAAGAAGTGCTAGGAGACTTTAAATAACAGTGTTAAACCTCAATCTTATGACGAAGTGCTAGGAGACTTTAAATAACAGTGTTAAACCTCAATCTTATGACGAACTGCTAGGAGACTTTAAATAACAATGTTAAACCTCAATGTTATGACGAAGTGCTAGGAGACTTTAAATAACAGTGTTAAACCTCAATCTTATGAAGAAGTGCTAGGAGACTTTAAATAATAAGCTTGCATGTATTCCACGTGGTGCGACTGTCTGTTGTTATTCCATACAGTAATACAAATCTACTCTCTTTACAAACAAAATAAAGACACAATCATGGAAGACTCTGCAAGCCACGCGTTTTTATTCCATACAGTAATACAAAAGCTACTCTCTTTACAAACAAAATAAAGACACAATCATGGAAGACTCTGCAAACCACGCGTTTCTTGTCAGAATAATTATTTTGGCCCACGATCGAAATGCATCCAGATCTCGAGCGACCTTAAATTGGAGTTTCCTTGAAATCGATTGATTGTCAGAGGCTCGTAAATTAACCTTTAGCCTTCCTGTTCTCGACTTTGCCTCCACTGACAAAGGTTCTTTACAATGCGGCTGAGTTTAGAGAGTGGCAGAATCTCTTAAGTTTCACTTTGAGAAACGAAACTGTAAGAAAAGTTGTAGAAACAAAATGGAAAGAAATGAGAGATAGAGAGGTTGATCTTTATATGGTGAAATGGAAGTAAAATATACAATGGTTCGGAAAGATCTATCTATCTATCTATCTATCTATCTATCTATCTATCTATCTATCTATCTATCTATCTATCTATCTATCTATCTATCTATCTATCTATCTATCTATCTATCTATCTATCTATCTATCTATCTATCTATCGACCTATCTATCTATCTATCTACCTATCTATCTATCTATCTATCTATCTATCTATCTATCTATCTATCTATCTATCTATCTATCTATCTATCTATCTATCTATCTATCTATCTACCTACCTACCTACCTATCTATCTATCTATCTAATCTATCTATCGACCTACCTACCTACCTATCTATCTATCTATCTACCTACCTATCTATCTATCTATCTATCTATCTATCTATCTATCTATCTATCTATCTATCTGTCCGGCTTTATCTTCTTAATCAACACATTTACTATCGCTAGTGACATCTATCCCATCTATACATCTGTTTTGCAAGAATTATTAATTAAGATTCCAGGAATGGATTTAACTGAAAATTAAATACCCGTTTTAGCTGGATACAATAAAATATACATATTTCATTGCTAAAGAGATAAGATGCACAAATATATGAATTTAAGAAAGATGTTTTAATGGATGAGACTATAACCGTTGAATATAGATAAATAGATAGATGGACAGACAGACAAACAGATTTATACAAAAAACGTCAAAGTGCGCTCCTGAAATATCGCCTAGTTTATCTAAATGCATGTGATTTCGAATTAAAGGACATACATGCCGAAATGAATTATCGATACGCGAGCTCGAGTTATTTATTCACCGGGCTTAGATTTCTTTGTCGTCTGCTTGCGTGTTTCACATTCTGTTTCAGACCGGGATCTGTCTCCTAATATTACGGCTCTCTTATTTCTTACGTCATCGAAGTCTTTACTGATTACCTCCCTTAAGATGCTGAAGAATTTTCAAATTACGTTCCATGGCACAATCAATTGGTCCGCCGATCTTAATGCTTTCAGGACGATTTTATTGCTTTTATGACGAAAGATTCAGTTGTTTATTTTCAAATTCGGATCGCCATTTTTTACAAATTCCACAAGGAGCAATGTGCGATGTTAAGCCCGATTGCAATTCAGAGAAGTGAAAAGTTTTGGAATCAAAAGCGACACGTGGGATGACGTCATGCGCGTGAGTCGTGTTTAGTCTCTGTGACAGGTTTAAGCGTCTGCCTGTCCCGTGCGTAAGTCTGTCGAGGGACTGACGGGACAACCTCGATAAATTCTAAAGCTTTCCCTCGATGTTTGTGAAATTAATGTCTGTCAGAAATCGCTAAGCTGACGACAGAAGAGCGTGAAAAGGTAATGCTCAGCACCCAATAAATTAGATGGCGATTCTGAAGAGAAATGTAAAGCATTCTAACAACGAGTTTGCTCAATTCCACTGAAATCGATGTCCGATGCTGTTGCGAATCAAATAATCATTCCGACTTATTTCTTACTGTTTATAATGTAGTCAGCTCACATGTTAAGCTTAAGAGAGCGTTTAGCAACTGGTTGTTATGGATCCAACTGTTTAGTTTTGATCATGATCACCTCTCGTTGTCTTGAATGCTTAGCCTAGGAAAAGAGTGAACCTTATGGCCTTGCTGAGCATAGCTGGTTGTCTTGAATGTTTAGCCTAAGAGAAGCGTGAGCCTCTCCCCAAATCTGTTCTCTTAAAAAAAATCTCTGTCACTGTTCTTTCCCTTAAAAAGAATCTCTCACTTCCTGTTCACTCCCTTTAAAATCTCTCATTGTGTGTAAAAAAATCACTCCATTGCTGTTCTCTCCCCTTAAAAACCTCTTCCTCGCTTCGCTCCACTTTAAAAAGTTCTCCCTCACTTTTCTCTCCCTAAAAAAATCTTTAATCGCTGCTTTATCCGTTTAGAAATTCCGGCATCGCTGTTCTCTCCCCTTTAAAATTCCTCCCGCGCCTTCTCCTCTTTAACGTATCTCCTCTGTTCTCTTCCTTAAAAAATACCCCCACCCCTCTGTTCTTCCCTCCCCTTAAAAATCCCTCCTGCGCCTTCTACTCTTCAAAGTATCTCCTTCGCTGTTCTCTTCCTTAAAAAATATCCCCCTTGTTCTTCCCTCCCCTTAAAAGTCTCTCACTCGCTGTTCACTTCCCTAAAAAATCTCTCTCGTGCCTTCTCCTTTTCAACGTCTCTCCCTCGTTGTTCACTCCCCTTAAAAATCTCTCCCCTCGCCGATCTCTCTCGACCCACATCGCTGGCCATTTTCTTAAAAGTACCTCCATATCAGTTCTCTCCCTTAAAAAATCTCTCCATCGCTGTTTCCTCCCTTTTACAAATGTCTTTCTCGATGCCAAAGCCTTCAGTACACAAGTCGTGTTATCGCGAAATTGCAGTGTAGTTATTTTAAAGTAGATGTTTGAATGATGATATTAGTTTCTAACGATTGTTTCCTTATTTGTATAAATTCTTACTTAATGAAAATGTCCTGTAAATTTTAAACAACTCTCTCGCAACTCCATTATGTACTGCAAGATTTGTTTGCTCTTCACATTCTACCGTTCTTTTCCTCTGTATATCTGTGTGCGTGTTTATATGTGCATTTATGTATGTGTATGCGTGCGTGTATGTGTGTATGTGCATGTGTGTGAAATTATTGTTACCGTTGTTTCACCTCCAAGGCCTGCAAGATGTCATCAAATTGATGTAATCTGTTATTGGTTGGTCCTGGAGGGACATGCTTCCCCTAACTGGACTGGAACTGACCACCATAAGTAGACCATTTAATATCGAAGTCCTACCAATGATGGGCTGTTTATATATATATATATATATATATATTGTGTGTGTGTTTTTGTGTGTGTGTGTGTGTGTGTGTGTGTGTGTGTGTGTGTGTGTGAGAGAGAGAGAGAGAGAGAGAGAGAGAGAGAGATCAAGTTGCCATATTTCATCGACTTTTGATTCTGTGCTTAATAAATAAGAGAAAGTGAAATAATTTAAATGACTTGTTATAAAGTCTTTTACAATACATTTGTACATACAGCACTTTAAATATTCTTGCTAAATTCACTTTGGCTCAGACCAGCAGACTTAGGTATGGAGCGATGGTATGCATACACCCATTAATCTATACAAGATGTAAATAGAATGCATGTTTCAAAGAGCTACTCCAGTACTTTGTTAGTATTTAGCTCTATTCCATGGCATATAAATCTAAAGACTGCGCAAAAAGAAAAAGCAAAAAAAAAACAAAAAAAAAAAACCACCTCTCAATGAGATCCCTGGATTATTTCAGGAATAAGACTACAGGTATTAAATCCAGTTTTGCATTCCACTGTGAAAGGCAGTTATGAAGAGACTTCAGGTTTACTCTTAGGTTAATGAAAGATGAATGGAAACGCGTGTTCAATTAATCCTTTTTAAGCCCCACGTAATGTAAATCAACGTGAATGTGTTTTGTTTTCATCTTCGACCATTGTATGGGCCTTCGATCATTGCTGTAAAACTCAGAGCTACGTAACATCGTTGTTTTGTTTTAATTATTCACTGTCTTGTGCACCACGTCAAGCATGGCCGTAGTCTATGGGTCACACATTCCTTCGAGTCAGTCGGCTTGAATTCTGGCTTCTTTGGCCGCTTGCCTCTGCAAACATGGAAGCGAGTTGGCGTTTATTCCAACAGCACGCTTCCAAACTGAACGGGTCAGAGATCTCTGCAAGTATGGAGATCCGTCCAAAGTTAGCTTGATTTGTCAACTGTCGATACCCTGTCTGCTATTTTTCCGACATCACGTTTTCCTGGATTATTGCGGAGATGTATTTTCTCATTACTGTTTCTAATAATGTGTCTTGAAAGCTCGCGGCTTTCCGCGGTCTCACAGCGGGAAATGGCTAACAATGTGCCAAATTAACTGTATCTGCTGTCAGGGTTCGATATCTGTCTTATACTTAGATACGTTTGAACCGTTTCTATTTTAAAACATGTTGGAAATGTTTCGAACTAATGGAAGTACATGATATGTCTTCTTTTTCTATCTCACCAATTATTTTCATCTTGAGTTAAACAACGCATTTTCAGCAGAGTTAAACCCCTTAGATGAAGGTGCCGCTTAAAAGGTTATTATTAAATAGCGACCATTGTAATATGTGCCGAATTAAAAAGAAATATTTTCCTTCATATCAGTGTCTAAATCCAATAATTAATGAATTTCTGGTAAAGGTAATCTTTATCTAAATATTCAAATCGAAGGGGTCACAGCCCTAAGGTCGATCCCCTCGATTGCAGCCATTGTTCGCTGCACAACAAGTACTGCTCGTAACTACACTCCTCGTCAGGCCAATAACTGTTATTGCAAGAAGTCATTGTTCGCTGCACAAGTACTGCTCGTAACTACACTCCTCGTTAGGCCAATAACTGTTATTGCAAGAAGTCATTGTTCGCTGCACAAGTACTGCTCGTAACTACACTCCTCGTCAGGCCAATAACTGTTATTGCAAGAAGTCATTGTTCGCTGCACAAGTACTGCTCGTAACTACACTCCTCGTCAGGCCAATAACTGTTATTGCAAGAAGTCATTGTTCGCTGCACAAGTACTGCTCGTAACTACACTCCTCGTCAGGCCAATAACTGTTATTGCAAGAAGTCATTGTTCGCTGCACAACAAGTACTGCTCGAACTACACTCCTCGTTAGGCCAATAACTGTTATTGCAAGAAGTCAAACGCCTTGGCTACTCCATTCTCTGACACTAGTCAAGGTAGTTTAATTTGAAATACGTCATATTTAAATGATTAGTTTGGCATCGAGAGAGAGAGAGAGAGAGAGAGAGAGAGAGAGAGAGAGAGAGAGAGAGAGAGAGAGAGAGAGAGAGAGAGAAATAGTGTGGCGGGAATGACTGTATGCATAAAATTGGTTGAATAAGCATATATATATATATATTACTGTATGAATGAGTGTTATTCTGAAATGTTACACGTCATTATTACATATGATTTTATTGTGACTATACTAGTCAATTTGACTTTGATAGATTAATTATTTGATCATTTTGAATGAACTAATAATGTGTATTTATAAAGCCATTATGCCATTGGATAAAGATTAATGCAAATATTCGCAAACTTTGAACGCACTTGTTCGCGAAAATGTGTTCATGAAAGAACACGATTCCTATAAAAAAAACATGCATTACATTATTGGATATGAAAAATAGATTATGACATTTTTTCTATTCACATTTCTTACCTTTTAAGAAATAAAGGTACTAGTTCTGTTTCATTTAAGTATCATCTTCGTCTGAATATGTTGTAAGTCTTTTTTTTTTTTTTTTTTAAAGATTGTTAGATATCTTCTGGAACTATCTAATATACTAATTCCTTACTTTCAATAATGGTCCCACTTTTAACTACACGTGTTTACAACTATCTAATATACTAATTCCTTACTTTCAATAATGGTCCCACTTTTAACTACACGTGTTTACAACTATCTAATATACTAATTCCTTACTTTCAATAATGGTTCCACATTTAACTACACGTGTTTACAACTATCTGACTAACACACTAGCATACAGTCAGTTTAGTAGTTAAAAATAACGACAAAGTATTGTTGACAAATATCTATTCAGTATAGTAATGCAAATAATGCTTCATTTGTTTAACAAAACGAATTTGCATTTTGAGAAAATTAACGTTCGTGTATTTGGATAAGATTCTGACTGTAAGATAACAATAATATTATGGCACGTTAACGTTTTTTTTTTATACTATGATGAAAGTTTAGAATGTAGGGCATTATCATTACCGCACGTTAACGTGTTTTTATACTATGATGAAAGTTTTGAATGTAGGGCATTATCATTACCGCACGTTAACGTGTTTTTATACTATGATGACGTTTTTGAAAATAAAAATTACTCCCGCCCTCTGTTCGACCTCACCCTACTATAGACTCCATCTAGACATTTAGTTTCTGTTTTTCTCCTAAAACCAGTACCTTTAACGATCCTTCATGAAAACAAAATATAACACACCGGGAAAGGCAAACGGTTACCCCACTTTCATTCTCATATCCATGAAAAGAATAATCTGCCTTCAAGCTCGGACAGAGTCACAACATAAAACAATTCATTTTTTGTTTTAATAAAACGTCTTATAACGTTTCTTTCACCTCCAGGACCAGTCATCTGTCACGAGAGTCTTTGTGATTTCCGTTAATATCCACATACTGTCTTCTCTTGTGTCAATAAATAATTCACCGAGTGTGTCGTGTATTTTAAAAAAAAAAATTTCAGCACGTTTGGTCTCGGAATCTTACCAAGATTCTTGGAGATCCAAGGTTTTACGGAGAATGTAGGCACTTTCGAGGAGCGCTGCTTTGAGTAGTGGAGCGAGTCTGTGGTTTCCAGGTAGTTTATTCAGATAGCCTTCCAATTCACATGTTATGTTTCCCAAGTCTATTATTATTATTATTATTATTATTATTAGTAGTAGTAGTAGTAGTAGTAGTAGTAGTAGTAGTAGTAGTAGTAAAAGTACTTAACCAACTGTTCAGATAGTGACATGTAAGGTGACATTGATAGTTATGAAATATGTCAGAAAACAGACAGTTACTATTGGCATTTGTCAAAACACTTCACCCAGAATGCAAGAGGGAGTGAAAATACTTCACAGTCCATGGATGCTAGTCTATTTCAAATACACAATTATGGTTCTAAACATCCTGAGACAAACTGTGAAAAACTGAATTAAAAAAATTCGTGAACGTCAGAACTCATGCTCAGACAATCCGCATCTTGCAAGGTGACAACATATTTGACTCACAATGACAAGGGTGACAACATTGTGACTCACAATGACAAGGGTGACAACATTGTGACTCACAATGACAATGATGACAACATATTTGACTCACAATGACAAGGGTGACAACATTGTGACTCACAATGATAAATGACAGGAAAATATATCGCACTTCACCAATGCTGCTCCATTTTTAGAAGATAAATTATAATGAAAGGAATGGGAATATGGAATATTATAGGGTTGTTAAATTAGTTTTTAAAACAACACATTTTGCAATAGTAGAGAGAATGGTCACTTCTTCTATAAACTGAATATCAAGGTATGTTAGAGCATACTCATGCTCTTATCACACAAACGCACACACACACACACACACAAACACAAAAACACACACACACTGATATATATCAGAGAGAGAGAGAGAGAGAGATCACTTCTTCTAAAACTGAATATCAAGGAATGTTAGTGCATATTCATGCTCTCATCACACACACACACACACACACAAAAACACATCAGAGAGAGCACATATTGTCAGTCACTCCTGATACAAGAGTATTAATTTTAGCCAGGTTGCATTTCACAAATATTAAAAATAATAAAATATAACAATTCAAACAACACATGTAAAATATATTCTATAAAAAAAGGCACATGCACATTAAGTCTAGTCATTTAAGCTACAAGGAGAGACAGAACGGATGTTTTCAGTTGAAGTCCAGTGTAGGGCAAACGGAAATAATTAAAATAAAATATTTAACTTGCAAATCTTACCCTGATCTCCAGTAGTGAGTAAACCCCAGTCTGTATCAATGGGAGGATGAAAGCCTTAACCCTGGAGGGTTAAAAGTAGTATAATCCCCCCCCCCATGAGTGAGTAGATGTGAGAAAACACCTTAACCCAGGGGTTTTAGACATCAGTGGCAAAGATAATGACATTGATCCATGCACAAATCTAAATTACTTCTTTTAGATATACCCTATGCTTCGGCAAGAGAAAGGGAGTCTAGTCTAATTAGAGATCATAAAATTGTGTGTAAATGTTTTGAGTCTAAAACGACTTTAAGAAAAAAAACCCAGCAAATGATTCTGTGATGAAATTCATGAATCATGAATAGAGTGGATTTTTTTTTACCCAAAGGTAAGATGTTTGCTCTAGTATGAGAGAGATATAATTTTCAAACTTTCTTGTGTGTAATAATGTTAAGTAGAATATTATGTACATTTTAATCAATTATTTTATTCAGTTTATAGTAGACTTTCTCCTCAGAAATTTGCTTGATACTGTCAGTTAATTTTGGTTATTTATTTATTGCTGTATTGATAATTGCTGTATTGTCCTTACGTCATTCGTCTACATGTTTAATTTATAGATCTGTCTTGGTTCATGCACAGCATCTTAGATCTGGTTATAGTCTAAAGCAGGGGTGTGCAACATTTTTCATTGGTGGGCCATTTTCAAACAATGGAACAATAATTATAATTAGGGTCAGTCACGTCAAAAATATGTAATTTATTTACAACTAATGCATTGAGTTATGAATACAGTGTGAATACATTTTAAAACAATAAAGACAAATACAATTAAGTTTACTTTTATTAATGGTGAAACTTGGTATTTTATGTTTTCCCACAACTTATTTATGTCTGCTCTGACTGACGTAGTGGCAATCGAAGCTAACTGGTCAGATGTTTATCTGTGAGCTGACTATGGTATCTGTGTTTAGTCATTTCATTCGAAGGCTGTGAGCTGACTATGGTATCTGTGTTTAGTCATTTCATTCTTGAGAAGAACTGCTTACAACAATATGTGCTGCAAAAACGTGATGTAAAATTTATCTTATGGCTATGAAAAAAAATGAAATTGCAAAAAAATAAAAACGGTTAGCGAGGGCCACACTGACTGACCTGGAGGGCCGGGTTGTGTCCGACGGGCCGCCTGTTGCACACCCCTGGTCTAAAGCATCTTCTCCCTTAGGCTATGAGAGAAGTGTCATCATGACATTACATCTATGTGGCATGATGAGCAGATTATACAGATACATGGACCACGTGATCCAGCCACAGCAGCATGGTGATTTAATGATAAGTGATTTTCGTGAGTTTTAGGGTTGCTGAATGTGTATTTGGTTTATATTAAGTATTATGAGAAACTGTTATGTAAAGAGACTGTGGAAAGAATAGAAGATAGAGAGAGTGACTTCATGATATTCTAGATCTCTCTGAGTTAGCTAGATTAAGAACTGAAAATTATAATTGATGCAAATTTGATTTCATTGATATATTTTTTCAGTTTTTAAATTCTTTTATTAATTTTTCACACTTCTTCATGTCATTCCTTATCATCTTCAGTTTATGTGAAATTCATCTAGTAATTCATGTAGTGACTGTGTTCTAAATTTTGTGAGGAATACTCACTTGTTGAACAACTTGTAGGTGTTTCTCTCAAGTGTATTGCTGTCGTAGATTTTATTTAGTTTTTGGATGAGCAACACACGTATACAAATATGCATGCATTCGAAAAGACCCTCAAGTGTTTCACAATCCTTTAACATCTACCACTGCCAGGCAGCTTCGTTAAAGTGACAAAAATAGAATTTTTTCGAAATTAGGCAGTGTCACGTTTGTGCCCTGGGGCAATCTGCACATTTCATGAAAAGCAGATTGTATATAGACCTGCAAGAGACACCACATCCTAATACACAATTATACCGGCATCATCACGCTCTAATGCACAGTTATCCCAGCATTGGGAGTCATCAACCAGACAACTGTTACAGCTGGATCCCAACTAGAGATGAGCCCCACATTGCTTTCTAGTGAATTGCATTCTGGTGAGTTTTGGTCGTGTCCTGTAGAGTTTGTTGTTCAGTGAATTAGCTTATGTAGTGAGAAACAGATTACAATAGTGTACACTGGTGTTCCATAGCACTTTCAAAGGAATGTCATCAAAACTAAACTAATGTTAGGCACTTTCGACATCGATGAACAAAATTACAGACTATTCAACAGAATCAATATTAGAAACTATTTCAGCGCAATAAAATAAAATTCAGCAATTTGCATTACACCTTGTTGACAAGAAGATTGCTTCTGGGAATTAAGAAAAGGGAAAATCAATCTAAAATGGCAGATAGAACAGAAAATTACTTCAGCATAATATAGAGCAATGCAATTAAAGTAATGCAGAAGCTAAATTAATAATTAATAAAGCTAAGAAGGAAACCCACCAGAAAATGATTGCGAAAATATAAACCTCAAAACTAGCGTACAAGATGGTTGGAACAAAATTTAAAATGCCTATTGGTAATAGAAAAACATTCTGATAAAACAGCCACCCAGTCAATTCTTCAAATCATTAATAAGCAGTTTACACTCAATGAAGGAAAAAAAGATGAAAATTTATAATTAAATTATTTCGGAAACATAGCTTAAATGATGATCAAGTACCAATATTTCAGAACATTAAAAAGAAATAATTGTATCGATCGCAATCCAGAAATTAAAGAGAATATTCCTGATGATACAAATTCAGTAGAAATGACGAGTTATTAAACGGCAAAAAAAAAAAGCGTCAAAATCTTACATTATATATAATAGGAAAGCAATGATCGCAGATAAAAACATTCTCTAGAGAATAGAGAAAAGAAACAGTCTAGAGTAAACTTTAACGTAGAAAACAGTCTAGAGTAAGCTTTAACGTAGAAAACAGTCTAGAGTAAGCTTTAACGTAGAAAACAGTCTAATCGCACTGGAACCATATAATTAAAAAAAAAAATAATCGAAGAGATAGGAATGGCTGTATTTGTCTACGGCAATTTTCCATCTCACATGTATAACACCTTACAAAATTAAAAAAACAAAACAGAATAAGTCAAATCAGTGACAAAATATCATAAAGAGATTTCACTTTGTCTGATGAAAATAGTCTTTCAATGTCAAATAGAAAATAAATATGAAGACTGGTACATAATTAAATCAGAAATTTCTAAAAATAAATCGTATATAATTAATATGTAAGTGTCCAGAAATACTGGTACGTAATTTACGCAGAAGTTTCTAGAAAAAAAATCGTACATAATTTATGCAGACACTTAACTGTTTTAGCGGTTAATCTTGAGAAAGAGGTTTAGCGGGCTCGCTACCTCAATATCTCTGCTAGCTGTATTTTCAAGTAACACCAAGTTAGAATCAAGACATTATAATCGTCTGTAGTCAGCATCACCCGCTTTGACGTCAAGCATTATCTCCTGCGAAATCAACGACCATTACAAGCCATTACTGCCTGCAACTCAGCCAGTCAGGTCATGATATCTGTATCGGTTAGTTTACAGATTTCTATCAATAAATATATCCTTATCAAAAATATTATTATAGATCATTACATAATTAATCTACAGACACGCATCAGGTGAAGTCTTACCAAGACTTTAAGTCTTACTTAAAGTCTAAGTACAAGATGGAGGTGAAGTCTAAGTACCAAGACAGAGGTGAAGTCTAAGTACCAAGATAGAGGTGGTCTAAGTACAAGATAGAGGTGAAGTCTAAGTACCAAGATAGAGGCGAAGTCTACCAAGATAGAGGTGAAATCTAAGTACAAAGGTAGAGGTGAAGTCTAAGTACCAAGATAGAAGTGAAGTCTATCAAGATAGAGGTGAAGTCTTACAAAGATAGAGGTGGTCTAAGTACAAGATAGAGGTGAAGTCTAAGTACAAAGATAGAGGTGAAGTCTAAGTACAAAGATAGAGGTGAAGTCTAAGTACAAAGATAGAGGTGGTCTAAGTACAAGATAGAGGTGAAGTCTAAGTACCAAGATAGAGGTGGTCTAAGTACAAGATAGAGGTGAAGTCTAAGTACCAAGATAGAGGCGAAGTCTACCAAGATAGAGGTGAAATCTAAGTACAAAGGTAGAGGTGAAGTCTAAGTACCAAGATAGAGGTGAAGTCTATCAAGATAGAGGTGAAGTCTTACAAAGATAGAGGTGGTCTAAGTACAAGATAGAGGTGAAGTCTAAGTACCAAGATAGAGGTGGTCTAAGTACAAGATAGAGGTGAAGTCTAAGTACAAAGATAGAGGTGAAATTTAAGTACGAAGATGAAGTCTAAGTAACAATACACGGATTTGTACCATATAAAAAAGAAGCATCAAGATACAACATGCCGTCTGAATATGTCTTATTATCAGCACGAATAGATCACCCCCCTCTCTGTAATTGCGTGATCAGAGAGTGGTCGGGTGACATGTGACCAACTAGCACACCCAATAGAGTTGTATTTGTCACCATGTTTCATGTGACCAACTAAAACGCAACAATACAGTTTCATTTGTTATTGTGATTCACGTAACCAACTATGAACGTCACAGTACAGTTTCATTTGTCACCATGTTTCATGTGACGATCAAAAAACATCACAATACAGTTTCATTTGTCACCATGATTCAATGTTCCAGCAAAATTTATAAATCTTTGTCCTAGAACAACACACACACACACACACACACACACACACACACACACACACACACACACACACACACACACACACACACACACATTCCTTTTCACCATCCATGCAGACAAGCTCCCAGATCAGAATTTCCATTTCTAGGAATGATTACGGTAAATTACTTCACAATACAACAACACATCACGATGTATTAAACTTTATACATCATGGTGCATTAAACTTTATACATCATGGTGTATTAAACTCTAAACATCACGGTGTATTAAACTCTAAACATCACGGTGTATTAAACTTTATACATCACGGTGTATTAAACTTTATACATCATGGTGTATTAAATTTTATACATCATGGTGTATTAAACTTTATACATCATGGGCATTTGCCAATGTACACCGAGTAACTCCTAAAGAGCAAATAGCACGAATGACTTTTGCAAGATTAAATCTAGCTAAAATAATAATTCTAATCAATCAATAAATAAAGAAATGTAGATAATTACTTTGAGGTTTGAACGATTTTGATGAACAGTTTCTCTCTAAGCCAATCAGAAAATTTCCTTTCTGTTTACAGTCAACTTCCCATCCTGACAGCTGAACAGACAAAGGCCCGGGTAGTTTTGAATAAGGTCACCAGGAAGTGACAGTTGCTATTTCCGGTTTGCCTGACATCCGGAAATAGCGTGTGGAACAGAAATTGTGGGGGCTCCATCATCTAAAGATGGATTGACGCATTTGAGAGGAACACTGTTCATTGACATGTTTCTGCATGTTTTAAAAAAAATACCGGAATGTATACACGCTTAGGGCGACTTAAAATTGCCTGTAGGAGGAGGTGGAGTATAAAGGACACGAGAGGAGAGGGGGAGAGAGCAGATCAGTGTTTGCCCTCTAAGCTAAACCCATCCTATTCCTATTCCCTAATCCCTCCAGTGTTTATGACGACATGAATGATGTATCTATAACGCACGCGTCCAGTGGATCATTATTCGTTTGTTTATGACATAAAAAAATTTCTTGTTATGACAATGCATTGTAAAGGCTATGCATATCAATAGCAAAACGTACGCGCCTTTGGACACTTTCTAATTTATATGCCTGTGGTATTTGCAAGGATATTTAAATATCCTGTGATAGCTAGCATTCCTGTGTTTGTGGAATCATTATGCCATGGAGCTAATTATTAAGTGACTCGTCGTGTAATGTACAGGTCGTATGACAGATTTTATGTGTCAGAGACAATCTGCAAGTGTCCTTTGCAATGAACGTGCTTCCTTATAAGGACTGTCAGTTTCATAGCAATAGATTTCAATAATTGTCCTGTAAAAGTTTTAAATTTCATATCAATAGGTTGCAATAATTGTCCTGTAAAAGATTTAAGTTTCATAGCAATAGGTTGCAATAATTGTCCTATAAAAGATTTAAGTTTCATAGCAATAGATTACAATAATGTCCTGTAAAAGATTTAAGTTTCATAGCAATAGATTGTAATAATTGTCGTGTAAAAGATTTAAGTTTCATACGGATAATCTCCGTGAAGATTTGTACAAGTGCCAAGATAAGATGTGATCTAAGAGTGATGTGATAATAGGTAGATTTCTGTGATCTATTATAGATTTAAATGCTGTATGATAGATGTTACATGTTCCACGATACGCACAGAGTATAATAAATACAACTAGCAATTTTATAACGGGTTCACTAGAAACAAGTCAAGTGTTTAGTATACTACATACAAGTATCATAGCTTACAATTTGTAGAAATAATAGTCTACTCACAAATATATCTCTATAAAATGCCAGTATAACATGTCAATAGCAAATGCATGAAATATTCCTAAGTCCATTCTCTTTCAATCAGTCAGTTAACTCACCATTAACTTAATGGCTGCCTTTCATGACTGGACTTCTTGCCATGCCAAATTCAAAGTGATTAGGCAATATTTTTTTTTTATAGCAGGTAAACGTTTGATCTTAGCCCATTGGCTGGTCTCGTTCTTGTAAATCTTAACCATTGGATAATAAAAACTACTCATCCGCCTAAAACCAGTTTAGATTACATCTGCACGATTAGCACATTCTTTAACTTATATGATTACTTCCAAATCTGCAAGATTAGCACATTCTTTAACTGATTTGATTACTTCCAAATCTGCAAGATTAGCACATTCTTTAACTGATATGATTACTTCCAAATCTGCAAGATTAGCACATTCTTTAACTGATTTGATTACTTCCAAATCTGCAAGATTAGCACATACTTTAACTGATTTGATTATTTCCAAATCTGCAAGATTAGCACATTCTTTAACTGATTTGATTACTTCCAAATCTGCAATAGCACATTCTTTAACTGATTTGATTACTTCCAAATCTGCAAGATTAGCACATTCTTTAACTGATTTGATTACTTCCAAATCTGCAAGATTAGCACATACTTTAACTGATTTGATTACTTCCAAATCTGGCACTTAAAAGTATCAGCACAAGCAGTGCCCAAGGTCGGGTCACTTTGACATTTAACAATTTACATAACAATTAAGTTTATAAATAATTATAGGCAAATTTACTCCGCCACTGTTGTAAATAATCTATAATAGATTGTACGTGATGTAAGATAGATGTTTTAACGATTGCATGGCACCAAAATAGAAAGAAGGGAGATAATTGTCAAGTAATTGTGAGAAATGTCCATCATTACTATATCTTATTTTATCGTTACGTATACCGTTGTACGACTTCTATTTTACGCGTCCTTAGTAAAATGGCGACACGGGAAGACCTAGTGAAAGTGTGGAAGACTCTGGATGAAAGCGGGAGTGAGTGGGGTGAGTCCGAGTGAAGATGAAACGATAGCTTGTATTTAAGTCCATAAGGAGAAGACGATCGATCTGACAGAAAGGAAAAGTGAGAAGAAGACAACCAGTAGATGGGAGACGGACGGAGGATAAAGCAGTAGCTGTTCATAGAGAGCCTGGTCTCAGGGAGTCATGAAGTATATTAAAGTTGCTGGACGTCATTGGACTACAATTGAGCTGTTTATTACTTTATTTTTTATTTTACTTTTAATGGAAAGGGAAGAACCTGTAGAGGCCTTTGTCCGATACTTTCGGTAGTCGCTCAAAATAACGAACCAAACAGTAGAAGCATAAATGTGTCAACTGCCTCCGTGAATAACATGTGAAATTATCAGAGATTTTTCAATAGTGATATTTACTAGTGCTTGTCTTCTGCATCCTCTCTGATTAATGCGAGCTGCTGATGTCACAAGGCATGAAATCTCAGGGAGCTTATCAACCAAGACATCACATACATTTATCACTCCAACAGACAGAAATGCATACCATACAAACACGCACACATGCCATACAAACACGCATACATACCATACAAACAGGCACACATATTCCGGCAACCCTGTCCACGTACTGATAGACATTTCCACTCCAGAAAGATTCACATTTCGGAGCATTGTTCCTAGAGTTTAAGCCTTGCCTTAAACAGGAATAAACATTTGGAAAATGAATGTGTGTCCTACAATACTACAGCAACAACAGAGAACGGGGTCAACATTTGTATTCTAATTAATTTATCTTATTTGCAGATTTAATCTTAATGTGCGTTGTCAATTAAAGGGACAAAATCTATTCTTTCTCCTTCCCCCGAGTACAGCGAATACACTCTGAAATAATAATTACATTTGCATAAAGGTACCTTTGCAACCCTAAATCGCACCATAACTTCGGGTTTAATTTCGTTGTTGCATTTGCTAAATAATTCTTGGATTGATATTATAATTCTTTGTTAGATATGTCTTTTATTTACGATCTAAAATTATATATGTATTTTTACTTAAAATATTTGGTGCATGTTTGCATGTGTGACTGTCGAGAAGGAAAGTCATTGCAGTAGATAAAATATAATTTTTAAAGTATGAGCTGTTTTCAAGATCATTACGATATTAAAAATGTACTAAAGAGATTTCAGTTAATTTTAGTACTATTCAATATAAATACTATTAGGTTGTGGTATTCGACGGAAAAGTTATCCTAGTTCGCTGTTCGCCGGAAGTGACAAAGCATGACATTGGACGAATTGACTGCTAGCCCGGAGTAACGACGGACGACATTGGACGAATTGACTACGAGCCTGTAAGTATCCCCACACCCGGCCTGAAGTCTGGAGTCATTAGTACTGTAATTGCCAACAGCAGCGTGACAGATGACTATTAAGAGTGTCATTAGCCATTCCAAATGATACTTGATGACACAGCAAGTTCTTAAGGAAGCACACGTTGGTATTAGATTATAGAGCTTAGTGTTTCTGGCTTGAAGTAGAAATGTGAACGGGTAGGGGAGATAAGAGAGAATGATGGAGAGACTTGAGGAAGATTGAAAGAGCAAGAGACTGATGGAGTGAAAGCGAGAGAGATAAAGAAGAGAGGAAGCAAAAAAAAATAGAGTGAAAGGACATTATAAAAACCAGCATAGAGACCCAGCCAGACACCCTGAGAAGAAGATAAAATGAGAGAGAGAGGACAAAAATAAGTAGAGTAGGCAGGAAAACTGGAAAGGAATATACTGGCAGAGAGAGAGGGCACATGGGGAGGAGAGAGAAATGTCACTGGAGACAGAGAATAGTGAGTATTATAAAGAGGGGGAGATAGAGGGTGGCATGAAGAGAGAGGGTGGTGTTGAGAATATAAGACGAAAGGAATGGGGGATGTTGAGATAGGAGAAGAGAGGGATGGGTGATGGAGAGGATGAGAAAAAGAGAGGGGTGCTGAGATAGACGAGAAAAGGTGTATAGAGAAAGGGGATGAGAGGAATGCGTGGAGACAGAGGAGGAGATAGGGGCTAGAGAAAGAGGACGAGAAAGAGACAGATGTGTGTCGAGATAGAGGGAGAGAAAGGAGTAGGTGAGTTTAGATAGAGTAGTGTGTAGAGGAAGGAGAGAGGTATGTAGAGAAAGGGTTGTGTGCCGTGAAAGGAAATAGATGTGTAGAGAAAGAAAATGAGAGGTGTGTACAGAAAGAAAGTGAGAGGTGTGCAGAGAAAGAAGAGATAGGTGTGTAGAGAAAGAAAATGAGTGGTATGTAGACAAACAAGAGTGGTGAGTAGAGAAAGGAGAGAGTGGTGTGTAGAGAAATAAAGAGTGAGGTTTGTAGTGAAAGGGAGAGGTGTGTAGAGAAAGAAAGAGAGAGGTGTGTAGAGAAAGAAAGATAGAAGAGTGCAGAGAAAGGAGTGAGTGATGTGTAGAGAAAGAAAGAGAGATGTGTGTAGAGAAAGAGGGAGGTATGCAGAGAAAGAAGTGAGAAGTGTGCATAGAAAAGAGAGAGGTGTTGAGAGAAAGGAGAGAGATGTGTAAAGGAGAGAGGGGTGTGCAGAGAAAGGAGAGAGAGAGAGAGAGAGAGAGAGAGAGAGAGAGAGAGAGAGAGAGAGAGAGAGAGAGAGTGAGGTGCAGAGAAAGGAGAGAGGTATATGGAGAAGGGAGAGAATGGTGCCCAGAAGGTGTAGATAGAGGGTGGGAGAAGGGAGAGTGGTATCCAGACGTTGTAGATAGAGGGTGGGAGAAGGGAGAGAGTGGTCCAGAAGGTGTAAGAGGGAGAGAAGGGAGAGTGGTATCCAGACGGTGTAGATAGAGGTTGGGAGACGTAGGAGATCGTGGATGCGCAAAGAGAGAGAGAGAGAGAGAGAGAGAGAGAGAATATAGGAAAGGGACATGTTTTACAGGAAGGGTGAGGAAGAACGACAGGAAAGAAAAGAAGGGATATAGGAGTGGTTGAATAAGGAAATGGTGCAGGCAGAGAATGAGTTTGAAAAGAGAGAGGCTTGTTTGGAAATAGAAAATGAGGGTTAAAGTTGATCGTGTGTGGATAGAGGGAGAGACAGAAGGGCGAGGGTGGAGAACGAAGCCTGTAATAAGAAAGAGAGAATGGCCCATATATACGGACTGACTGAGAAATGATGAGGGTACATAATAGAGAGTGAGATAAATACAAAATAAAGAAAAACAAGAGATATGGTGAGAAATAAAATTGTGCGGAGAGAGTGAAAGAGAGACAGAGAACATATGAAGAAGATATAGTGACTGAAATGGAAATAAAAAATGATACAGAAAGTTAGAAAGACAGAGTTAGAATGGAAAAAAACTGATAGAGATAGAATATTAAGGAGATAGGGACCGAAAGGAAACAATTGATATAAATAGAATGTAAGTATTTAGAAACAGAATGAGAAGGATATAGTACTTATTGCAGGAGGATATGAAACGTTGTCATGGTGAACAACACTACGTCACATGATGAAAATCCCAACGAAGTGACTAAGAAAGAAAAGAAAGAACCAACACAAATAGTAATTAATGTAGAAAGATAAGATGCAGTTACACCAGAAACGTCACAGAAACAGACTTAATGAAACATGCCACAGCACACTAACACCAGCAACATGTAATGCAGAGTAATAGCTCACAGGTATTCCACATACATCACAGAAACAAATAGCCTGAAAATAAGCCATCAAAAACAATAACACGATGCTTACTGCATACTGTCAACAAAACCATGCGCCAACAACCATCAAAACAAACCACGATGGTAAAAAAAGAAAGAAAAATAGACTGCACTAGAGAATATATTAGTCAAGTAACAGAAGTATTGCTTAGTAATGGCCATTAGTT
The DNA here is from genome assembly GCA_028829895.1 of Sinotaia quadrata. Taxonomy (NCBI): domain Eukaryota; kingdom Metazoa; phylum Mollusca; class Gastropoda; order Architaenioglossa; family Viviparidae; genus Sinotaia; species Sinotaia quadrata. The sequence goes on from CM054178.1 coordinate 7,321,821, forward strand.
ATCGCCAAGCATCGCCATCAAAGAAACATCAACACAGCCGAGGAGGATAATGAAAAATACAAGAGAGCAGGGCTAAGCCTCGAACTAAAACAATTCAGTGCAAAGGTGTAAGAAATTCCAGAGCAGACTATTCACATCTGACCATTGGGAAACTTTGCTGGAAAGTCAAAAGACGCAGTTAAATAAAATGACATGTACTTCGCATTAAGGAAACCTAACTTTCCATGAGTATATTTATTGGACTTTATTTTTTTTGTGTTATTTTTAAAGAAAAGAAAACACATCTGTTACTACTGAAAGCAAGAGACGGAAAACAAATCTAGCAATGGCGTGGATTGACAACCAGATCAAATGAATCAGTTCTCATTCTTGGTCACATTATCCTTTTCCTATTATTTAACTTCTCCCTCTTACTTTAACATTTCCTCCTTAAGAGAGTGAGACGGAGAGAGTGAACTGAAGAAGAAAGTAGGGAAGGTGTGTGGAGAGAGAGAGAGAGAGAGAGAGAGAGAGAGAGAGAGAGAGAGAGAGAGAGAGAGAGAGAGAGAGAGAGAGAGAGAGAGAGAGAGAGAAAGATGAGGACGAAAGAGAGAAGAGGGAGAGATGGACAAAGAAAGAGGGAAAGAGAGAGATAAAATAAAGACAGTGTAAGTACATAAACGAGAGACAAATGCAAGAAGGAAGAGAGGAACACGAAACATGAGAGAGAGAAAGCGAAAGCGGGAAGCAATAAAGAGGGGGAAAGACACGGGAGAGAGAGAGAGAGGAAACTAGAAAATGGAGAGAGAGACAGGCAGAGAGTTAGTGAAGGTGATGCGGCAAAAATGAAAGAGTGAAGTAAAAATATAAGAAAACAAGAAGTATACAGAAAGAACGAGCAAACAAATAAAAAATGAGAGAGAGAACAAATAAGAAAGAGGGAACCAGATAAGAAAAAAGAACGAAAGAAAGAGAGGAAGAAACGAAGAAAGAATGAAAGAAAGAAAGAAAGAAAGAAAAAGAAAGAAAGAAAGAAAGAAAATGAAAGAGAGTAATACTGAAGACACAAGAAAGAAGGAAAGAAAGAAAGAAAGAAAATGAAAGAGAGTAATACTGAAGACACAAGAAAGAAAGAAAGAAAGAAAGAAAGAAAGAAAGAAAGAAAGAAAGAAAGAAAGAAAGAAAGAAAGAAAGAAAGAAAGAAAGAAAGAAAGAAAGAAAGAAAGAAAGAAAGAAAGAAAGAAAATGCAAGAGAGTAATACTGAAGACACAAGAAAGAAGGAAAGAAAGAAAGAAAGAAAGAAAGAAAGAAAATGAAAGAGAGTAATACTGAAGACACAAGAAAGAAGGAAAGAAAAAGAGAGAGATAATAAAACCAAAACATAAGAAGAAAAGAAAGAACAATATAATGAAAGAAGATGGAGAGAGATTGAGATGACACAACGTAATAAGGACAGAAGAATGACAAAGCCAGAAATGGAAAGATAGAGAGAGAAAAAAGAAGAAACAACATAATTTCATCAAGAAACAAGAGAAATGCTGGTAGGTAACGAAAGAGCGAGGACCACTTTTTAAATAATGCCAACGCAGAGCTGGAAGGATCTATCATTTTTATTCCCCTAATAAATCAAACAGCATTGACAACCTTATAAACAAAAATTAACTATCCTTGCATACGAAGTCATATTTGATTTTGATATGAAAAATATTCTGATAAATTCAACAAAATAGTTAGAAAGGGGAAATATTGTTTAGCGAAATTTATACTAAACTCCAGTATTATACACCTGCCCTTAAACAAATCAATAAATACGGAGATATGTAATTTTACATAAACACACATTTTACTTATATATTATATATTAAGGGGATTTACTTCCTAATAAAAGATTGCGATTCTTTTTAAAGTTAAATACTGATAATGCGTTAACATGTTCATGAGACATAACAATTCTAACAGTGAAACCGACTACGCAACCAGATTTCGATTGTGGATGAGATCTAAAAAAAATGCCTCACTTATTTCAGGCTCGGAATCAATTATTTTTTAATAAAAATAAAATGATTGAGTGATGGTAAATTATCATCTCTTCCATAGCATGGGTCACGAACGTCGCCTAAAATTTGTATCCGCCATACTTCCAGCGAGATAGCGCATGCGCATACTTGTGGACAGAAAGACATGTTCATTGGTTGACCTTAACCTTCATCATCCCGTAACCTCCTTGAGTACCCTACCGTCACGTGCGCGATGAAATGTGTTCAATAAGAGCTTGGAGAAGTATCATGAGACTGGCATTGTCTCACTAGTACCAAGATAATAATCGATAAGGAGTTAGAGGCTGTTACATTCAAATCGCAATTTAGTAGTTGTCACCTGTGTGCACACGTAGTTCGCTTTATGTGTACGACAGTATGTTGTTGTAAACTACGAGGATGTGTATGTGTGTGGGAATGCATGTGCATGTTTGCGTATCTGTGTGTGTGTGTTGTGTGTGTGTGTGTGTGTGTGTGTGTGCGTGCACGTGCGTGCGTGCGTGTGTGTGTGCGTGCGTGTGTGTGTGTGTGTGTGTGTGTGTGTGTGTGTGTGTGTGTGTGTTTGTGTCTGAGTGAGTGAATGCTTGTATTATTGCTTACTGAAATATACGATTCGTTAAGTGCTAGATTAAATTTTTAAAATAATTCCTGTTTTGAGCAAGTTCGCGCGCGTGTGTGTTACGTTCAATTTGGCTGAAAATTTTGACTGATGTGTACTCTAGGGACAAAAGGTGTAGTCTTTATTACAATTGTGGGTAACTGTGCCGTACACTTCTAAAATAAATTTCTTCTCTTCATATTGGAATTGAATATTATTTTCACAAACCAAACCCAAGCTTATATCAACAGCGTTTTAACCCACAGACGTTTTCAACCGTATTCAGGGCATCAATTCCTAAAAGATCCTGGATTTTTCAAACCCATTTACGTCATCAAACTCACCAGTGTCAACATTTCTCAGTGGGCAATGCATGGAATTTGTAAAGCTTGGACGTGTCACTAATATCATCTTTGTCTCACCAGGCACAGAGCGTCTTCTGAATCAGCAACGTTACAACGTTACAACACCCAGAACCTCGAGAGTTTTTGAAGACTTTACTAAAAGCGAGTCTCTCTCTCTCTCTCTCTCTCTCTCTCTCTCTCTCTCTCTCTCTCTCTCTCTCAAACGTTACCATCACCCAGTCTACCCATCTCTTATCTATTACTTACACCAACCTAGCAGCCACCCAGTTTTCCAAAAAGCCGGTTTATGACACAAACGCCTCACGTTACTGTTTCTTTATCCAACCTAATCTAACCGAAGATCATTCCATCTCACTGTTTGACGTTTGCTTATGAGGCGCACTGAAAATAAATCATCCAATCCCGACACTTCCTGGGGACACAAACGCATCCCCGTGGACATCTGCTCCCCTGGAATTTAATGCGCACAGGGCGTGCATATCCGATGGGCGCGTGTGTAGATTTCTCCAAGCGCACTTTATCGCAATTTACTGGCACCTTATGAGCAGAGAGGTGTTGACATTTTGAGGAATACTCTGGTTAGCAGAGAGACTGCATGTAGCGACTTGCAGAATCCTGAATCGGATTCAGACAAGGAAGGACATATACTTAGACAACAGCTAGCTAGCCAAAAGGGAAACGGCAAACGATAAAAAGAAATAAAAAATAAAAGTAGTGAAATCTGAGACGAGAAAGAGAGGTTAACAGAGACAACACACACACACACATGCAATCTCACACAGAATCGAGAGAGAGAGAGAAGGAGAGACCCAAAGCATGAAAAGTAAACGAAGAGGTACGGGGTGGAAAGAATGAAACGCTTACCTACCGCCTAAAGACAGAAAGACAGACAGATAGACAGACAGAGAGAGAGAGAGAGAGTGAGAGAGAGAGAAACAGACAGAGACCAATACAAACATGAATAAAGCTAGAACGCTGTCAAATGAACATTTTGTAAGCAGGGTCATAAGCTAAATTTCAGCGTTTGGTGATGTGTGAGCGTGCGTGTGTGCGTGGAGGGGGGAACAATTTCGTCATAAAATTATAAATTGTACAAGAGCGACAGAACCGTTACTCGATTTCGAAGAAAGTATTTTCAGATGTGTGCGCAAGCTGTTGGCTCGTGTACGCTGTATGCACCACTCATCCTAGCGTTCCACGACTCCGTGGACAGTGAAACGTCGGAGACGACTCCCAGTGGAAGTTAAAGTGGGTGAATACATCTTTCATAAAATGTATATCCCAGTAAATTTTGGCAGCGAGACAGTTCAAAACTAATAATACTATCTGAGGAGGAGTACATTTGCCTATCCCTATTTTAAAACTTTATATATATATATTGATAACATTTTGGCAGAGTAAAACAACCTTGGTCACTCGTTAGAATGGTATGTTTGTAAGTGTCAGAGTTGGAAGTAAACAACCCGAGTTGAGAATATGCTAGAAATTGCTGATGTAGTGCAAACTAGTTGAGTTGGGTGAGTAGTTTTGTTTATCAAATGGTTATGATTTATGAGAATGAGAACAGCAACTGGGCTGAGATCTAAAAGTGTATCTGCTGTAGAGATATCTATTGCCTGATCACTTGAATTTGAAGTGGCAAAGATGTCCGGTCTTGAAAGGCAGCCTTTAGCAAATGGGACAAGCTGTTTTTTCTATGCCTATGGTTTGAAACTCCTGGTTTGCTGAAATGTAAACTGCTACAACAGACTGTGATAGAAGTGGGAAACAGTGTGAAAGTGTGATGGATACACTACATTCCATTGGATGTACGGAGGCAAGATATGCTAACTACATTAGCCATTTCTGGTATAAGGAAATACTACAGTTGCTTGTAGTTGTTATTTTGCTTGAAGAAATTGACACAGTGAGAGAGAGCGCCAGGTATAGCTTCGAGAGAATAACACCCCTTCAGTGTTTTTCAAAGTGTGTGGAGAGAGACATGTGGAGGACAATAAACATGTGACATTGTTGCAAACAAAGTGTGCGAAAGACAACTGTTGCTTTCTCTATTTTAGGTTATGTAAAAACTATTATGGCTTATCTCTAATAACTTTATTTTTGTTCTCTGATAAGAATTATCATGTGATTTCTATTGAATTGTTGAATTGTATTTTCTTTGAATATAAGATTGTGAAATATAGAAATTATTCGAGCGCGGTTTCTTGGAAATATTGATGTCAAGTTTTCCTTTTCATTGCACTTTTTAATATATTTGATTGTTAATTTAATACATTTATTGACCTTCTTACACATATCGACAAACTTAAGATGGAGAAGAAAGTGAGTGGATGGGGGATTGCTAAATATAGATTAAAGATGGATTTGTCTTTTCCTTTATTAAGAAATATTCCACCTACATAATATTGTGTGACAGTAAATGATTGTTTTTTAATGTTGTGGAAGAGAGAAAATGTTTACAGCACCTGCATATCTGCCAAGTGAGGGAGACGAGTGGTGTCTTCTGGAGAATTATTAATAACATAAATTAAGATTCTCATCACTTGTAATTAGTTATGAAAGATTAATTAATTAATAATAATCAACTCCATTAACTAAGAGGCGCTGGCGTCACGTAAATTAGGTAGGCTATGTCCGGGGATGAGTTCAAATTTGTTCAAAATTGTTAAACTAATTGTCATTCTGTTGAAATTAGTAAATGTGGAAAACAATTGTTGAAATTTGTTGAGCTTAGAACTTAACTGGAAAGCCTATACTAAAACAGCTAGAAAGAGGTACATTTGACTAATGGAGAAGACATTTAGAAAGCAGTCTTATCTCAATCATTAAAGAGGTACATTTGACTAATGGAGTAGACATTTAGAAAGCAGTCTTATCTCAATCATTAAAGAGGTACATTTGACTCATGTCAGTAGCAAATGCACTCTTCACCGTTTTTGCATGCATAGGATTTCCAGAAGAAATCTTGCCCAATAGGGAGACTCAATTCTTGAGCAAGTTAATGAAAGAGATAATCAAATTTTGAGGGAAAGCAGTTTAAATTTAGAGCTGCTCCACACTGTGGTGCCACTGTTAGGCATATCTTAAGATGTAATCTCCTTTGCAATGCAAAGGGACAAAGTACAGTATCTGGTACCTTCATTTTGCTCACTGTTGACAAGTTCTGTAGTCAGCATAAGAGACACTAATTCTGGCACGGTATCTGGGGCCTTCATTTTGCTCACTGTTGACAAGTTCTGTAGTCAGCATAAGTGACACATAATTCTAGAAACAGCAAGAGTGCTTTTTTTCGTTTCTCTTTCTCACTCTTATAAAAGAAAATGCAAAAGACATTCCATTATTTTGTTCAAATATGATACCCGGTATTAGTTTAGCACACTTCACATCAAGGGGAAATGATTTGTTTAAAAAAAACAAATGTATTATTTTTAATTTTGCATCCGTGTGTGCGTGTATTGTGTGATTCTTCTTTTTGTCTGTCAAAGACGAAAACAGCATTCGGAGAAAAAATGTATCTGTAAAAGTATTTATTCCAACTGACACCACAATTTAAATGATATCCCTGGACAGAAATTCAATTCTTTTCAATTCACCTTTTTTTGCTAGTTACTTTTATTAAACTAAATTAAAATCAATTGAATTTTATTCCTTAAGGATATTCAATCTGTTCGGTGCACACGCGGACCAAAATGCTATTTTAATATTTCATTTGGATATTTTATTTTAATGATTTTAATGAAACAACTGCCTTGTCTTTGATTAAACTGTTCGTTGTGGGTTATCTATGGTCAAGGTTTACGTGTTAAATCTATCTGTTAGAAATTACCAATGTTAACGTTGTAAGTGTGTAAAAGTTCAATGAAGGCTATTTGCTTTGCTAACAGGTGTGTTGCAATACACACACACATACACAAACTCAAACACACACATACATACAATACATCATGCTTACACTCTCACACATTAACGTCTAAAATTTGTTACTATGACTCACTCTCAATACACACACTCACGCAAACAAACACATACATACATACATACATACATAGATACATACACAAACAAGTTCACACAAACTACTTTCAAATAACATTCATCACCTATTGAACATTCTCAACATCCATACATATCTATACACCAAACATACATAACTTTTAAAAGTAAAACAACAATAAAAGAACTCTTGCATTCATTTAATTCATATGAACACACACAATGTCTCATAAACAAAACACACCTGCTTTTGATGCATGCATTAACACATATGACATTTTGCTGGGAGATTGGCAAAGTCTTTGTTGTGAATGAACATGAAGTGAAAGAGATACACAAACACTTTGACAAACAGAATAAAGGCTAACATTTTTTAACGAATTATAGAGGTGATTTTAGACACTGGCTGTTCATGTCTGATACTGATTAATTAACAGTAAACTGGTTACAGATAATGATCAGACAAGTGAGAATGTTGTTGTGACGTTTGCAAATGGAGGGAAACACAAATTACTCATTACACTAGTTCACATTCAATCAAGTTATTTTTCTGGATAGATAAAAGCTGCAGTTGTGAAGTCAGCTTCTTTTGAAGTCGTGCTAGGTTATCCCTATGTTGTTTCCCATCCAGAAGCATAATTCACACACAGATGAACACAGAGGTAAATTTAATAGAAACTCGTGCTAGTGCTAAGCGCACACCACAACTGTTACTGAATGTGACGCCACCTATACAAAACATGACGTCTAGTGAGTTCTCGAAGCTACAAGAGGATGTAACTCTTGAAGGAATGTGTAAAATCGCTGAAGAAAATGCGAGAGGAAATAAAGAGTTAAATGATGACTCAGTTATTTACAGTTATAAATTAAACATTTTGTACCGTGAAACTTGGAAAAAATAGGAGATGTTGTAAGCAACTTATAAAACATACAGAGTTAATGAGAGCTGCACACGAGAGCTTAGTCTGACATCCGGGTATTTTTAATACTTTATAAAGAATAGAAAATAAAGAATTTATAAAGAATAGAAAAGCATTTCTTTTGGCTTGGAATGTTTGTTGTGTTGTTACCATAAAAAATGAGAAAACAGGCAAAACTAAAAACAGACTGAGTACTCTATTGCTAAGATTTTGTAAAATTCATTACTACAACGTCACCCTACAGTAACTCACATGAACATCTACGTCACCCTACAGTACCTCACATGA